>JAWPHD010019187.1:0-36740 GCA_037043455.1 Cyrtodaria siliqua
AGGACACCTCCAGTCCCCCTTGGGTATCTCAGCTAGGGGTGGTATGAGGCAGTATGTGTGGAAGGCGTCGTCACATCCATCACAAAGTAACATGTACTCCTCGCCATCCCCACGTCCACATGTGTGACAGTAGTACATGTCAACCTGTAGGGCAAAAATGAAATCCATCATAGCATCATCATTATGAGAATTGATTATGGGTATCCAATGAAGATCTGCAATTCCAGCATGAAGTATAACTGCCTTTATTGACACTGTGGCTCTGCCAAGGTGCAGATTAAAACAGTTATACCAAGGGTTGGAAGTCTCAACCTGAATCGGATACTCATAATTTTATTCTTTTTCTAACATACCATTCACAATTTGTGTGCTGACATCATCCTCAAGCAACGTTTTTACACGACGTCGTGGGTGACTTTTATCTACCCTATAAGATCAGACTTTCCAGCATGTGTAAAATGCAGATATCCTTATATAATATCTGGTATGCAAGGATGTTGCAAAACCTTTTATAGATCTCCTTTTCATTACAAAAAACTAACTATAACTAATACTTCCAAATGTTGATGATATCATACTATTCCTTCTACCTTCTTTAGGGTAGACAGGAAAGCATTAAATTTGTCAATAAACAACTGGCAGGTATTGAACACACAAACAAATTGTATGGATGTGGATTCAAATATTGTGTTTCGTACTCTTCTGTATTTGGGGAAATGAATATAATTAAGACACTTTTTCTACAGAACTTACGTAAGTATAAAGGCCAGGATTAGGGGTCTTGTTTCTGGTTTTGATTCGAGATTCCTTCTTGATTTCTTTGATTTCTGGCTTTTCTTCTACTAAAATATACCAAAAAGAAACCTGTCAAATAGTGCTTAGGATGTTTGGTTGCATTTTTTTCCAACAAAAATACCTGTCAAAATCAAATGTCGCGCCTTCCAGCCCTTGCCAGCACCCGAGACACATTGTCAAGTAATTATATCATTAAGCAAGAGCACCACATGCAAATGCAGATGTTGAATAAATCAGAACAAGTTAAGACTGAGAAAGCTAGTGTGTAATTGTGTCAACATTTTAAACAGAGAAAGTCCATAAAATAAGCCTAGGTCAGTCATGGACTCTGTTATTGCAGCGGGGCGCAAACTCCCCGCTGCAATGTTAACATAATGGTATATCAAAAAATAGCACATAAGTAGCAGCCGAACAGCATTCAAATTATATGCCTCCGCGTAGATAAATAGTGCCTCCGGGTTTGCATGAACTGATGGTAATGAGAAGACCTGACTTAAACTAAGACAAGCTATGTAGGTAATAGGAAAACAATAATATTCCAAATGACAACATATCAATTTTTTTGAACAAAAGGAGCAAAATATAACAAATTATATTTTAAAATACGCATTTTTGAGAACTATTTTTATGGCGAATTACTGGTAGAATGTGAAAGCAACACGATTATTGCTTGATTATGTATAACTGTTTATAGCAACAACTATTTCGATTATTTCTTAGTGATTCACAATGTCAGTGAATTATTATTAATGATAAGACGAAATGAAGAAACATGTTTAGACAACACTGGATTGTTATCGTGGTGGAATACAGCATATATAGAAATCATGTTATCGTTATATCTCCTGTATTTAAGATCGGATTCGATCAAAACTTTCATAGATAGTAGAGTTCAGGGTCTAGTTGTGCAAGAACAGAAAGGTAGAGGGGACGCTATACCAAATGACAAGATGCAAAAATGGTTGTCGGGCGCTATTTTCCCCCATTTCTATTGTTTTTTCCTGTACTTTGTTATTCATGGCATGTTCATCTTATTCAGATGTTGTCCGTTACACAAATCCCCACGCATTCAGCATTTTCAGTGCTTTGACTGGTAGTCAAGGAAGACTGTGTGTAATAGTATCTTAAAAATTGAGTTAAACTTAACTGTTGACCAGATAAAGTTCATTTAGTAGGTCAAGGTGACATGGTGACCTACTTTCGCAAATTGTCTTGTGTTACTTGCCAATATGTTTTTCAAAATATAGAGAAGGTTTCTAACAGCTATGTAGTGCAGTTACATATTGTTACAGCAACTTTTAATTGTAAAGCTACACGTCTCATTTCTCACCTGGTTCCCCTGCCTCGTCTTCAGCCTTTGGGATTGCTGCCTTGGGCCCAGCACCATAGAACTGTAACTTCTTCAGTTCAGGGTTTATGTTATAGTCCACTGATGTTTCCTACATTGCAAATCAATATTCTCTCAGTGTATATGTGCAAGTAATAAATAAGCTCTCAGTCTAGATATATATATATATATCTCCTATTTATATTTTGCAAATAACTGGGTGGCTTCAGTAGTTCAGTGTATAAGGCCTTGAATTTTATAGCCACAGATCTCTACTCCACAATGGTTCCCTCCCTGACGGAGGATTTTTTTATGGGGAACTTCATCCTTCACCTTATCTCCCTCTGAGGTTGCTGCCTGAATATAACTTTATAAGATTTGCTAACAGGATCAGTTTTTTTTTCCTTATCAAAGTGGTACCGAAAAACTACGCTAATTTTCCGAACTGAATGGGTACCAGTACCATTCCCAAAAGGGTGAAAAAAACATTTGCTGAGGATGTAAAACCAGTTTCCATTTCGTTGTTAATAATTGTCCATGTATTACACTCAGCTTCGCAACACAATAATCGCTGTAGTACATGTAAATTATGCTCATGAATTATTGTGGTCTTTCAATGTTTTAAATACAATGGTTTATTGTCCAAATTGACATTTTCAATTTCTCAACACTATCAGTGGATCTTACAAAATAAATGTTAACGTATGAAGAGACACTTGGCAATCTTAGTATCTGTTTCACACATATTCAAAAAAGAAAAAATTTGCAAACGCGTCATATTTGTCTTCATAAACTTTTATTCAACTGTCTGAAATTTTGGGAAAACTCCTACCACGCTAGTTGTAAAATAAAATTCACTATTTTCAACATGAGCAAACTGTATTAAACGCATCTTGTTGTTTGATTTTAAAATGTATGTTAGACAATAAGATCGATTTTAAAATATGTAAAATGCATTTTGCATTCAATAAAATTAAATTAAAAAGTTTTTGATATCGGTAAGAGTAAGCTCCCTTTCCAGAATTACGATTTTATATTTTAATTAAAACCGCAATTTCAATCAGTATTCACTATAGATAAGATTGTCAAGAATAATTTCGAACAAAAAATATCTAATACTGTCATATATCTTTAATAATGCAGGAGAGAGTTCACTTAAATATATGGCCCATAAACAATGCATACCTGCTTGATCTGGAATTCCTTCCGCTCCATTTTGGGGAGCCGCGTATAGCTGCCATTGTTCATCCTAGACTCGATCCCATGTGGCTTATAGTCTTTGTCTAGAGAACTTTCGTCCATTAGGAAGTCATCACCCATCTTGATATTCTACAACACAGGTAGACAACCGTGAACACTATTACTACTGAAGGATCAAACCCCAGTCTCATACACTACTGATACAAAGTATAGTCTCATACACTACTGATACAAAGTATAGTCTCATATACTACTGATACAAAGTATAGTCTCCTACACTACTGATACAAAGTATAGTATACAAAGTATAGTCTCCTACACTACTGATACAAAGTATAGTCTCATACACTACCGATACAAAGTATAGTCTCATACACTACTGATACAAAGTATAGTCTCATACACTACTGATACAAAGTATAGTCTCATACACTACTGATACAAAGTATAGTCTCATACACTACTGATACAAAGTATAGTCTCATACACTACCGATACAAAGTATAGTCTCATACACTACCGATACAAAGTATAGTCTCATACACTACTGATACAAAGTATAGTCTCATACACTACTGATACAAAGTATAGTCTCATACACTACTGATACAAAGTATAGTCTCCTACACTACTGATACAAAGTATAGTCTCATACACTACTGATACAAAGTATAGTCTCCTACACTACTGATACAAAGTATAGTCTCATACACTACTGATACAAAGTATAGTCTCATACACTACTGATACAAAGTATAGTCTCCTACACTACTGATACAAAGTATAGTCTCATACACTACTGATACAAAGTATAGTCTCATACACTACTGATACAAAGTTTAGTCTAATACACTACAATACAAAGTATAGTCTCATACACTACTGATACAAAGTATAGTCTCATACACTACTGATACAAAGTATAGTCTCATACACTACTGATACAAAGTTTAGTCTAATACACTACAATACAAAGTATAGTCTCCTACACTACTGATACAAAGTATAGTCTCATACAACTACTGATACAAAGTATAGTCTCCTACACTACTGATACAAAGTATAGTCTCATACACTACTGATACAAAGTATAGTCTCATACACTACTGATACAAAGTATAGTCTCCTACACTACCGATACAAAGTATAGTCTCATACACTACTGATACAAAGTATAGTCTCATACACTACTGATACAAAGTATAGTCTCATACACTACTGATACAAAGTATAGTCTCCTACACTACTGATACAAAGTATAGTCTCATACACTACTGATACAAAGTATAGTCTCATACACTACTGATACAAAGTATAGTCTCCTACACTACTGATACAAAGTATAGTCTCATACACTACTGATACAAAGTATAGTCTCCTACACTACTGATACAAAGTATAGTCTCATACACTACCGATACAAAGTATAGTCTCATACACTACTGATACAAAGTATAGTCTCCTACACTACTGATACAAAGTATAGTCTCATACACTACTGATACAAAGTATAGTCTCCTACACTACTGATACAAAGTATAGTCTCATACACTACCGATACAAAGTATAGTCTCCTACACTACTGATACAAAGTATAGTCTCCTACACTACTGATACAAAGTATAGTCTCCTACACTACTGATACAAAGTATAGTCTCCTACACTACTGATACAAAGTATAGTCTCATACACTACTGATACAAAGTATAGTCTCCTACACTACTGATACAAAGTATAGTCTCATACACTACCGATACAAAGTATAGTCTCCTACACTACTGATACAAAGTATAGTCTCATACCTACTGATACAAAGTATAGTCTCCTACACTACCGATACAAAGTATAGTCTCATACACTACCGATACAAAGTATAGTCTCCTACACTACTGATACAAAGTATAGTCTCCTACACTACTGATACAAAGTATAGTCTCCTACACTACTGATACAAAGTATAGTCTCCTACACTACTGATACAAAGTATAGTCTCCTACACTACTGATACAAAGTATAGTCTCCTACACTACTGATACAAAGTATAGTCTCCTACACTACTGATACAAAGTATAGTCTCCTACACTACTGATACAAAGTATAGTCTCATACACTACTGATACAAGTTAGTCTCATACACTACTGATACAAAGAATAGTCTCCTACACTACTGATTTCATAAATAATGGTACACATATTTTGATAAAAGTCAGAAGTCTTCAGCTTATCAAATTTGTAAATGGTATAAAAGTGCAACAGATTTTTTTTACAATCGCACATTCAGAAACTGAAAAATGAAATGGTATGCAACAAATCAGTTAAAAAGGCTTGCTAACTGTCGGTTTGCTTTTTCATTACCCACCCAGAAAAGGAGCCCAATACTGTTATAGCCATTCTTTGTCATTATAATCACACTCCCATATTTTTCTTTTATTATTTTATGTTTTCACCATCTTCAGAAATATATTTTCCCACCTTCCTACCCACTCCCATCTATGAAATCCTGGGGTTGGGAATCAGCCCAGCCTTCCTACCCACTCCCATCTATGAAATCCTGGGGTTGAGATCAGCCCAGCCTTCCTACCCACTCCCATCTATGAAATCCTGGGGTTGAGTATCAACCCGCCTTCCTACCCACTCCCAACTATGAAATCTCCTGGGGTTGGGAATCAGCCCCAGCCCCAGCCCCGTCTTCCTACCCACTCTCATCTATGAAATCCTGGGGTTGGGAATCAGCCCTTTTTTAATGATGGCCTTACATCAATTTTAACTATATGATATAAACACCATTCAGTGTAGTTTATGCTTACAGCTGCCTCCAGGGATGCGCCAGTCTTGAACAATAGAATGGGTAGAGGATCCTTTCGTAATGTCCCTTCAGAGTCCGCCGACACCTTCCCGGCCTCGTATCTCATCATGTGGGCCACCTTGCTCCACCGGCGTTCCTGTGATATCTGCTCCATACCACCTTCCTTCTCCACAACCTGAACAGTGTTTATATTTAATACAAAAATTTACTAGAACCTCAATGAATTGGGAGTGCACTGAATAAGAAAAAGTTTTATAAATGATAAAATATTCACTGAAATAATTTACTTGCTAGTGATTACTCATTCATGTTTTTTTTATCTAGAAAACAGTTAAACGTTTAGTCTGTTTTTATTTATAGTTGTCTTCTACATTATTTATTTGCATCTTTTCACTTTCCTAAACTATTCACTTTCTTCAACATGCAACTGCACTAAAAGATAGAATTCAATACAGTCAGAATATGCAAGTAAAATACAAGGACTCAATGCAAGTCTATTGTATCTTATTCTGTATTCATAGAACTTTATAAAAGTTCTGCATGTACCCCTCAAGTGTCAGTACCTTATATAAGTCATGTAGATCCAACAATTTCCTTCCACATGAGGGATCTTCAGATGGCTTCCCTGCAGTTCCCAAAACTTGGCCAGCTGATCAAGGAAGTTCAACTTGATACGAGATTTAGCCTGAAATAAATATGGATTTTAAATATTTAAAGTGTTCTCAGTCTCTAACAATAATTATAATTAAGACGCAATAATTTGTATACAGTCAAGACTGTAATTTAAGCTTACAAGCTTCATAGCCCCATCTCTTAAGTGTTAAAGTTTATTATATACTGAACAAAAAAAGAAACGTCACTTTTTTGCTGGTATTTCCATAGGCCAGTTTTTGAGGGCGTATAGAAGCTTAAGCAGCGTTTTAATAAAACAATGTTTGATGTTTGTGGTCACATTTAAGTCAGTACTAAATACCTCATTAAACAGTTTCAAATTTGCCAAGAAATAATCTTTTATGGATGAAATGGAAATGTTAAAGGGAGGTAATTTGATGATTGTTGATAATCAAAAGCTGCCATCTTCACAATCTGTGTTACGTTTTTTGTGTGATATTTTTGGTAAGGAATGTATAGAGAATATTGTCTCGGACAAATTTCTGTAATTTTCGATGATTTGATTTGTTTTTCTGGCCAAAATGTGAATTCCCTTGTGCACTGCACTTTTCAAAAACATCTTTGGTTGTCTAATTATTCTTAAAACATCATTATTGTTTCCTGTTTTGCTGCCTAGTCAATCAGCATCAATATCAGCAGATGTTTCTTTTTTTGTTCAGTATAATATTTATTTCTGATCATCATGGTGTCTTGTCTCAATTCTGATGAGGGTTTGCATATATGAACCACTGATTAACACATAAGTTCAGTGAGATCCTAAACATGCACAGAGGATGGGCTGTAAACATATGATATCAGGCCTTTTTCTGCCCATTTTGGGAAATAGACCCTGGACAAATCTGGAAAATTTACCCAATTGGGAAAAAATTTAATCGCTCTATGCCTCAAATTGGGAATTTTCGTAAGTTAGTTGTACATAAATATCAGGTTGTTTTAATTGCCTGGTTTCAATACATGATACATGATTTAAATATTGTTATTTTTATAGTATTTCCTTGTAAACATTTGTATATTTGACCTGACTTTGAAAAAATACGAAATTCCTAAAAATTAATCCAAAAACTATAACAGTGTTCACTGTTAATCATCAACGTTAAATAAACATCATTCCCGATTAGCTTGCAATTATTCACAAAACGTTGTAGTTCCACGTCCCGTTATTATAAACAACCCCAAAACGAATGCGTTCCGTGATTGGGAAATATATTAGACTAAACCGCGTGACGTCATGACTGTTGATATTTATTATTTCCGGTTTCAATTTGAGAGCGTCCTGGTAATATTTCAGCTGTTTTTCTTATGTTTCACGCACATACTGTAAATTTGATTTTGTAATGTTTAATTCTTTCTTAAATTCGTCCTCGTCCTGTGGACTAGGAAGGGGAATTTAATTTCAGAATTGGGGAAAAAACATCTATATTTGGCATTGGGAACGGGTCCGATAGTCTAACTCGTGAGAATAGGAGAAAAAGGCCTGGATATAGATATACAAACACCAGAGTGTTAATGGAGGTTTAATGATACATGTACCTACAGATCCTATTGATTTCTAAAGACATCCCTAATACACTAAACATAATACTTTTTTTTTTTCCGATCTTAACTTTCTGCACACATGGCACAAATTCAACCAAGGCAATAATTGTGAAAGATTTATTTGTATTTAGTGATTAAAGGAGAAAAGCAGGGCATATTTGACTGTTATCCTTTTTTCAGTTATTCGCTTTATTTGAATGAATGAATGAATGAATGGTGTTTTACGGCACGTCGACACATAAATAGGTCATATTGTGCGCAAAAACTGATGAAATATGAATAAATGAAGGATTAATTAAAAATTAATGTAAATATATCAGGATAAAACTATTAAAAAATAAGGGATGATATGGTAGTAGTATAAACTATATATGTAAATCAACGAATGCCCGAAAACGGGTATATAAAAAAGTAATTATATACAAGAACATATTATACTGATTTATAAAGTCTGATTTCCTTAAGGAAATCTAAAACTAGACTAAAATCTATAGTATTGAATAACTCGGTCATAGTATTAACATTGTAGTACCTTTGACGCATAGGATCAAAGTCTACACATTCCAGCAATATGTGTTTGACCGTTAACGGTGCAAAGCAGGGTATACATTCTGGTAATGGCTCACCTTGTAATAAGTATGAATGAGTATAACGTGTATGCCCTATTCTGCACCGAGCTAGGACAACTTCCTCTCTACGAATGGGTCTACTAGAAGAGCGCCATTCTCCGAGTAACGGTTTAATTGAATGGAGTTTATTGTTAACTGACAAATCCCAAGTGGCTTGCCAAGAGTTACGAATATTTGTGTTGATACAGCTTTTAAAATCAGTATAAGGTAATTTGGTATTAGTTATATGTAAATCTAATGCTGCCTTAGCAGCACTATCAGCTCTATCATTCCCACGTATTCCTACATGGCTTGGAAGCCAGCAGAAAATAATAACATTATCAATTATAAGAGAATTGTACTTTTCTAAAAGTTGAAGCACAACTGGGTTATCATGTTTCATATTACCCAGTGCTTGAAGAGATGAAAGGGAATCAGAAAAGATTACAAAATGGTCATCATCAGATTCCTGAATATAATTTAAGGCAAGTTCAATTGCCTTAAGTTCAGCTGAAAAGATAGAGGCCTTGTCAGGCAGGCGGCTCTTTATGCTGTGTTTGTGAACAACAGCTGCTGCAGCTACCTTATCTCCATCTTTAGAGCCATCTGTGTATATATGTTGAAAGTTACTGTATTTCGATTTAATTTCATTAAATTTGCTTTGAAAGACAGTAGGGTCTGTACTGGATTTGTTACTGTTACAAAGGTCGAAAATATTTGTTGGTGTTTCCAAAGTCCACGGTGGAATTTGTGGTACTTTGTACTTGGCAATCAAATTTAGGTCGATTTCAGTGTCTCTTAATTTTGGTTTAATACGAAGACCAAATGGTCGGATGGCCTTCGGTTTTCGATCAAAAAGAGGTTCACAACTAGGATTAAAGACATTATCGGAAGTTGGGTTTGAAGGGTTAGATTTTAATTTAATGGCATATTGAAGGGCTAACTTGTCCCGTCTATGAGACAGTGATGGTTCACTAGTTTCAACATATAGACTTTCGGCTGGTGATGTACGAAAGGCACCTAAGGCGAGTCGTAATCCTTGATTATGTATAGGGTCGAGCATCTGCAAGTAAGACTTGCGGGTCGATCCATATACTATTGAGCCGTAGTCCAGCTTGGATCTGATAAGAGATCTGTAAAGTCGCAAGAGGACTTTACGATCTGCTCCCCAGTTATTGTTTGCAACAACTTTAAGTAAATTAAGAGCTTTAAGGCACTTGGCCTTCAAGTATTTAAGGTGTGGTATAAACGTTAATTTACGGTCGAAAATAAGACCAAGGAATTTTGTCTCATCCACTACCGGTATTGGTGTGCCATCCAGTGTTAGATGAGGGTCTTCATGATGTTTACGTAGTTGACAAAAATGCATACAATTAGTTTTAGATTTAGAAAATTTAAAACCATTTTCATCAGACCAGGTCTGAAGTTTATTGAGACATTGTTGAAGTTGTCTCTCAATAGTGTTCATGTTTTTTGCACGATAACATCAGTGCTCACGCTACCCTACGCCATGGTCGCCATTTGCGATTATTTTATAATACTGTCGATTATTTTAAAGAAATTTCGACAAGAAATGGCGATTATTTTATTTTAATAAATTTTTTTTATTTTTTTTTGTATAATTGTCTGTTTGACACCCCAAGTAATAAATGACCGCAATAAACATTACATAATCCGCTCACGCCCCCTGTGATGTCGCCACGCGCTTATCAATTATCGCTTGTAAAAGTTGTTAATTCCCTTAATTGGCACTTCGTTGTCGGATAATCGGCATTGTTGATACACGCAAACATCATGTGATTAATGGACCGAATAGCCAATCAGATATGCCGTTATTTGTTATCTTTCGGGCGATTGACCAATCAGACAATCCGTTACGCATCCAATTGTAGGTAACGTTTCCTGTTTGTTTTTCTGTACACAAACTACGAAGAGATGAAATTAATTTGTGCACGCACTATTATGAACATAGTCGCTACTTTCATCTGCATTAATAGCTATCCCATCATGATCCCGATAGGTAGCAAACTCCCATGTGTATTGTGAACTGTGAAAACAATTGCAATAAAATAATTAAACATTGAAACAATAAGAAGTTTGTATATTGTGCCTGGCTTCGTGTCGGCAGATTCAATTTGTCACAACTTTGAGATCGACAATTAAGGACATAAAACTACATTATCCTACTATTAGGGTTGTGTTTTCTTTCCCCTTTGATAAGAAAGTCCATTTTTGGCATTCAAAACACATGTGGCATGAAAAAAGTTCGTAATTGATGGTATTTCGATTTAATGTTTGAAATTTTCGGGCCGTAAAAGTGCGGTGTCATAGTACCTCGGATGGTACATAATTTCGGATTTCTTTTTTTTTTTACATAATCCATTAAGAAAAACTGTCCTTTACAAATACATGTTGGTGGAAAGAAAAATATTGATGAATAAATACAGATACATAAAGTATATTTCTATTCATTATTTAATCCATCATTCTTTGTTTTATCAATGTGTAAGGAGTTCCTGGAATCCTACTTTTAAATGAATTCTGGTCTAGGCACCTACTTCTTTCACTTGGAGAAAGTGGTGACAAAAAGAAAAATATAGCCAGAGGAGGCCCTGATAGTCTAATAAAACCTGATTGAAAATTTGGCTCTTACGATTGACCAAATTTTCTTACGCATTAAAGTTGGCTATTATTTTCTGAACTAAAAAATGTGTGGCTATTAATTTAAAATGGCCAGTGTGAGCACTGAACATATAACAAAGTCGTCAACATATAGAGAGCAATCCACACCAGGATTGATACATTTAACAATACTGTTAATTTTTATACTAAAAAGAGTGACAGAGAGTATGCTGCCCTGTGGCACACCCATCTTCGCTTTATTTGAATTGAACTAAATTGAACTGGGTTTAAAGGCGCACAAACACATGAAAGGTTATATGGCCCCTAACAGGAATGAACGTGCCAGGCTCATCCTCCATAAATTTACACAAAAAAATATGGAGAATGGGCCTAGAACCTTCTTACCTGCAGAACTGCAGAGTTGCTGCAAATTCTATAGTAGACACTCCATTTATGATGGAGCCACGTTTCCATACACGGTGTCATGATAAAGACTTTGAATGAGCGTGATAAAAAAAAAGACTCAATGAAAATAAATGGGGGAGGGGAGGTGGGTCCTACCACTCTGCATGTGATAGTGTGTGAGATTGCAATGGTTGTATTCTACCCCGGCAACCACACAGGGCATTTTATTTTAAAAAACCTATTTTGCAAGATTGTTTTATCCTATATTACATGTATGTACTGATTTTATAATCATGTATATCTCACAAACATAATAAATAAATAAAAATCTATCTTTTGTCCAGGATAATTAGTCACCCTTGATATTTAAATCAGTATTTGCTAATCATTCTTTCAACAATCCCACTTTATGCATTGCTACACCTTTTAGAGTCTTGATCAATATTAAAGCGTTTTGCACATCTGAATCACTGAAAGTACTCTATTATAATATTACCACAAGATAAATGAATAGGAAGTAACTGAAAAAAGGCAGACTGTCTGTTATCTATCTGCAAAATGGTAAAATACAGTTTGTTTGGTGTTTAAATTCATTTTTTTTAAGTCTATTTTAGGCAATGTACATGCATATGACAGTAGTATGACACAATTTACATAATTATCCAATATGAATAAGCTGCTTACATTTTAACATGTTTTAATACAGGACTAGAAATTAACACTTTTAGTTTACTCTACCACCGGTCTAGTAGTTGGGTAAAATTGCTAGACCTTCTCAAAAATTACTAGCCCAATATAATATTCAATAGAAAATACTATTTTAAAGGGGTTGATGCACCATTTTCAATGTTTACTTTAAAGGGCTCTGAAAAACTTGAAAAAAGCTGAAAGAATTATCAAAATGCCATGACAAATAAAAGAGATATGACCTATTGAAAATTTGGAAGGAACATAAATGGAGGCGGCCATATTTGAACGATGAAGTCATCGCGTCTTTTTACCATTTATGGAATATTGATAAACTATATTTTATAGCAAAGAAAATCACTGCAAATTGATTAAAATTAAATATACAGATGCAAAATGAACAAATGGTATGCTTATTTTTCATCTGCAATGTTTTTCTTTGCTTTAAACAACATTTTGCCAATATGCCATATATGGTAGAAAGGCGCCATGACGTCATCGGTCAAATATGGCTGCCTCCATTTATGTTTCTTTGCAAAGTTTCAATAGGTCATATTTTCTTTATCTTTCATGGCATTTTGATAATTCTGTCAGCTTTTTTCAAGTTTTTCAGAGCCCTTTAAAATAAACATTGTTTGAAAATGGTGCATCAACCCCTTTAATTCAAGTTTCCGTTTCTTTATACGAGTTTTACATTTACTGAAACTTTGGAAATATCAGGTTTTTAAAAGACCGGTTAGGTTAGACAGTGCTGTCACTACATAATCTATCGATTTATAATTTATTTCTTAATTTAAATAATTTTTGTTTCTAGCCCATCGGGACTACCCAGACACAGACTTTGCTAGCCCAGCAGCATTTTTGCTAGCCTCGGGATACAGGACTAGTGCAAATTTCGAGCCCTGTAATATATTTCACCTATTCCCTTTCAGCAGTCAGAGCTCTAACCTTAAACAATTACAAGTTTTATAACAAGGGGCGTACCTGGGCATACGCACTGACGCACGTGCGTACAGGCTATTAAAGAAGCAAACAAATAAAAAAGGCTAAAAATGCAATAAAAACTGAAGGTATAGGGGGGTTAGGCACATTTGCGAATCAAAAACTCGATGGTGCGTATACCTAAAATACCCAGGAACGCCCCTGATAACTGATGGAAGTTATTAAAATGCCAAATTATTATCTCCCTTTGGTTTAGAGTAGCAGATACTTTTCCCTAATAACCATTTATAACCTAAATCAGTTACCAAGATCATTTGCTAATAAATCAAAATAGTTGCCAAATGTGCAGTGTTTATTTAAGTCTGAATAACTATTATTAAGGATAAATACATCTTCATCAAGATCCAATTAGCAGTTGTTCACTAATTATCATGTTGGAGCCTACAAAATGATTTCAGATTGATTATGAACTTCCTTTCGATGTAGCAAGTTTTATGTGACAAAGGGGTGTTTTGGGGGAAAATGACAGCAGCCGGACATTGTAAACCCTGATCAGCCTGGCATCTGACTTTACAATGGACGCTAAGGTTATTATAGTCATGCGTAGCCGGTTAAGGGTTAATTCAATTAATATTACATTCAAGAAAGTTCTATTTCATTAGATAATTTAATCAATTTCTATTTTAACCGATTTTGTTTTAAAACAAATATCACCATCGATAAGTTCAAGACTAGAAACAAAGTGAACCGTTCAGCAACTACATGCTGTACATGACCAATGTCAGAAGTTTGCCGCAGGAATAGGGACATTTTGTTGTCTGGCTAATTTTTACATTATATACACCTTTAAACTTGTTAATTTTTAATTATTGCAAAATGTATACATGTTAATTCACTAGTCGAGCTTTTCAACAGGTATGTCATGTTAATTATCAATGTAGATCTAAAATTCAATCACAATCATCTAACAGATTATTTTAAGTTGCAGCAAATGTGGCACAAATGATATCTTATAGTCATATCATTAAATGAATCATGGACAATGGTGATTTCATTTCAGCCTGTGAAAAACAATGTCCACAAGAAACAATTATAATAATATTGTAGTATTCAATGAGACCTCATCGAAAAGAGTCCAGTCTAACAGTTTTATTGACTAACTGACCAAAATGTAGAGAAAGTCAGTGGGATAAGGGACACACAGTAGGGCTCAGGCCACCATTAAAAAATTGTTTGTTTGCAGTTTCCGACCCATGGCTTTTAGTAAAAGTTCAAGTTTTAGGGGTGGGTCGGTAGGTAGGGATATATATATTTTTTTAAAACATTTTTATTATTAACGTATGCTCATCGACGGCATGCAAATATCGTGTGCTTCACTAGTATTATCCATAGTTTTTTTTTTTAAAAGGGTTTAGTTAAATATTAACAGAACATGCAAGAAAAATGAAAAAAAAAATGTTTGGGTCGGCGGATTTGCCGTGGGTCGGTCGCAAACTGCAAACAAACAATATTTTAATTTAGGCCTCACATTTAAGCTTGCATACTTGTGCAATGCAGATCAAATTTCAAGAATGCAAGTGAATGTTTGAAAGTACATCAACATGTACTATGCTTGATTGAGAATATCACGTCCTGGCAGATACAGGTAATACAGCAGCTGCCGATTTTAGAAGCATTGATGATGTGTCACCATTTCCAAGCTTACATTTTCTTCATGATTTTTTATAAATGTAACTCATCAGTCTAGCATGCTTGCATTTGCTGAATCATTGGAAATTAAACTGTGCAGGAAAGGTTGCGTGATTATACTTATCACAAAGAAATCATTCAAGGAAACTGTTTCGTTTGCCAGCAGTAAAAATTGGCACTGGACAAAAATAACCCGTCCAAATTGACCCCTGCATTGCAATCTTGATTTTCTGGAAATCTCACTGTGCCTCATTATTTGTCTCTCTACAGTAACATAACTTGCATATATATATTAGGCCTTCTAATTGTTGATGACTATGCGTTGATCATTACATGTTAAGACTTGAGGAACTCCAATTTTTTTTTAATTATATGCAAGCACACTTGAAGTCAAAATTATACAGGATTAATAAATAAATAATTTTAATTCTTGATGATTTCTTCAACATGTTCAAGATGAAAATTGAATTAATCTTGGCATTTTAGTTCCTGGCCCGGATCGGAGCAGTTTTCTTCATGGTTTGATCATACATGTACATGTATCAATTTCAATGTCCTCGTATCAGAAATAGCAGACCAAAAATAATACTACCATATTTTGTAGTTTTATTCCCCTCCAACAAATCTGACAACTTAATTCATAATTTGTGCATATCTGACATATCCAAGTAAATTGATATTCACTACATATTGTCAAATGGCGGCCATTTTGAAAAAAAAATCATACAGATATGGAAAGCAAACAGCTTGCAGCACTTGGTCAACACCTTGCAATGGTCACAAAAAGGAAACTGATAACATATTTTAATAAAGCAAAACACTCCAGAGTCCAATGCCTATTAAAAACAACTCTAGTTTTTAGTTTTTGCTTGCTTGCCATGCAAACAATGAACATTTGATTACTGATATCTCCAGTTTGTTTTCTCTACCAAGTTGGTAACATCCATTGTAATGACAAATTGATTGGGAAATCATGAGAAACATAAAGATGCCTGATAATTGTGTTGCTGGGCTTTATGACCTGATGACATCATGTAAATAATTGACACTGGAAGAGGTCAGTTGGTGATCTATTAAGTCAAACATGCCCACCTTGTGGTGACCTCTAAGTATAATGTGCCCACCTTGTGGATTCACATTTGGCCATGTGGCAGAGACTATAATCCTATGTATTACACACTCACACAGTGGAGTCCTTTATAAATCTGACATTTCAACTTGATCAGTTCTCAGTTACTCCTAATTTGGAGTCATGGACTCTATTTTCGGCCCTGGGACTCTTATTCGTATTTTTTTGGAAAATTATTTAAACTTCATTTATATAGCAGGACTCATTACGTTTTCCGGACAAGGTGTTTGGGACTCCTATTTTTTAAATCCTTGTGAAAACTGTTAATGTCACACCAGATAAAAAAAAGATTACATTTTGCATGTTTTGATGGACTAATTTTAAAAGAATTTACCATGTCTTCAATAACCTTCGCTTTCACATGTGATTTTTTTTATTTAAAAACCAGCTACAATGCTACATGTTAACACCCAGCAGCATCAATATGGCTTGTAACATGGTCAATCTGGACCAATTCTACTGATGCATTCTAGTTAAAGCACGTACTGATTAACAAAATCATGTCATCACCAAAAGAAAATTACTCACCTCCAATTCATTTAAACGTTGTACTCTTGGAACAAATCTGAATTTGTCCACATCCACAGCAAATGGTGGTTGCCAATCCTGTTAAAAAATTGAATTCATTAAAAAAAATAGCTATTTTCCACAACATTCCATACTATTTCCCAATAACTAGTTTTTTGTACACCGATAACTTTGGTACATTAAATTAAAAATGGTATCCACAAGTCCAATTAATTTTTTAGATAATATATAAATACTAAAAGTAAATCCAGGGTTACATCCTAAAAGCAGAACACATTTAAAAGTTCAACAAATATATATTATACATGTATCTACGTGGTTCGCCTTTATTGGCACTTAAAATAATTGACAAGATACAAATGCATTATGCCTGCAAAGTCGCCGACAACATATCACTTTTCATTTTTAACAATCATTTATGAATTGAGAAGTTTTGTCATGGATCCTTTAATATGCCTTTTCCCTTACCACATTGTAAAGCAGATGTTACCTTGTATTTTTTAACCTGCCATTTGAAAGCATGTTTTAATTCGCTTTCTATTTTTTTAAATTTGAATAATTTAAATTGTTCCCCTTAAATTCTCTGAAATAATTCTCTGCAATCAGCTTCATTTGCAATCATTTCTTTGTAAACATTTATATTTGTTTTTTAAAACACACTAAATGGGAAAAAATACAATGTTAATTAAATGACAGTTCGACCTGATTGACCTAAACAAAGGACATTATGATGATTAGTAATCCAGACACTTTTTTTGTAAAGAAACATGGAATAGTACCCAATTCCACATTTAACCTGAAGAAATAGTATTATTTGCTCCCCGTCAGAAACCGACAAGATTTGCAGCATGTAGTTTGATAATATTTTACAGTTGTCATGTAATTTTGCCCACAAGTGCACATAAGGGCAGGGCAATCTAGGCCCAAGTCTTGTGCAGCCTGTTATAAAATACACTGGCTAGTTTCACTAAATTCACTAAATCTTCAAATTAACCAAAAAAACAAGGATAGCATGTACTCAGATATGTAGATAAATGATTTGCACACAATATGAGACCAATATCATTAATTTCTATCAAGAATTGACTGAGAAAAATGGAATTTAGTAAAGTGTTGTCTGACAGGCCTTTCAAGTTCACAAATCAAGATCCAACAAAGCGTCGCCATCTTTATTATTGCCATAACACGCACGTACTGGTATATTTTCAACGTGGAAACTCGCGAAAATAAGAATGAATTTCACTGGCATAAAGCAACGAAGTATAGAACAATAATAAAAGATTCATTTTCAAAGAATGTTAACAACCTTTGGCGGTTTAATTTTGCATATTCCATATTTTTCTGCTATCGGCTTTATTTTCGCGATGTATGCCAACGAATCTGCAAACTCTTCCTCTGTTGGCGTAAAAACCGGTGCCTCCTTCGGTGGCACGAAGTTGAGATAAGGGTCGTCATACATGGTTAAAATGCCATCACTTGTGTATCCATACAAAATAAATTTTAATTCAAAAATAACTATAAATCCATTCAAATATCCCAAAAATTGTTGAAATTATATCATCCAAAACTTAAGTCGGATGGGACCGAGCAACACCCCCTTTGACAGGCGGAAGTGGAACACAAAAAAAAGTGCAAAAGGGATATTTGAAGAATAGTAGAAAAAACTCAATTAATTAATTATTTGTTGATGTTTTTTATCTTTTTATAAATATTGAAACATATTTATTCGTAATTGTTGAAATTAAGGCTATTTTGAAGATTCATCAATTATTTGTTTACATGCGTATGAATATTTATGACCGACTTTTTGATTGGCTTACTAAATAAGGTTGCCAACGCGCAGAAAATAAATAAAATAAAAGTATGACGATAAATGTAAATTTAGCTTTTTTATGCATAAAGTGATATTGTATATACCAATCCATGCGTAATTCTTTTGAGCATTATCAGAATTTTCAAAATAAATCTCATTCGCCTCACACTTTCTGTTCGCGGAAAGTTCAAAATGGCGTCTGCCAGGTGCGTGTTTACAAATGTTGTTATTTTTTATTACAAGCATTTCCCAACCAGTTAATGAATCTTACATGCAGATGCAGGTAATTTACCTCATATGAACATTATTTAACATCGATGACACTTTTAATCCTTATCTTGGATAATGGAGGAGCCACTTTTTGAAAATTTCGAATGGGTCCAAACTTGTTTACTTTTTTTGTAAACTAGAGTAGTATTCGGTCAATTTGAATTTCGGACTTGAGGCATCTACTGATCTACCTGGCTTTACAGTACTGCCTTATTGGGGAACAATACACGTGATACTGTGGATGGTATTTACGGGTATATATTCTGTACAATCACTCCCTATCTACAGTTTCTAAACATTGCAAGATATCTTTCGCCCAAGTTAGCGACTTGCATGCTCAAAAAGGTAAGACCGCAAGTACATTTTTATTTGTATTCATAATTTTGCATTGCAGAGATGTTGAGATTTTATTTTATTTTCAGTAGGTGATAAAACTTGTGTTACTCGGTTTTTATCCTTAAGTTCTATAGTAAAATAAAAATCTTTGGCAGAGTAAAAGATGATAATTTTGAAGATTTTGATTTTAAAAGATACATATATTGAATCAATTTGCATGAATGTGCTTGAAATATGCAGGGTTTTAAAAGAATCACACAGTAAATACCTTAATTTTAACAGTAAATGTGGTTGAACATCAAGGATAAAGACCGAGTTTATCACCTACCAGAATGTATTGGGAAGGTCTTATTTCTGGTCACTGATTGGTCAGTTTTTTTGATGATGCTCTATCAAAATTATGAATTGAAGATTGGCACCCCAAGCGTTCCTCGGCCAATCAAATTCTGATAAAACTGTCAAGTGGGAGGGATTAAACAATAACGAACAACACAGGTCAGCATGGTATATACATCCAATAATTCAATATAAACTTGATCATTTGAACGTAATGTTTCTGTCTGCATGTAAATAGATAGGTTTATATTCCAATCTTACCTGTGGTCGAGGGGGCTATGACTTTCTTCAAACAGTTAATTTTATGGGCTGCTTTTTAGTGCAACATGTAGAATTTTCGACAAGAGAAAATAATACACTCGACTTGATTTTTCCGTGTAATGCGCTGACTGAATATACAATTAACACCTAAGGTCATAATTAGTTCCTTCAGTGGCATAACGACATGCGTAATGCAGCAATATCTGTGATTTCTTTAATCGGTCAACCTAACTGAAATAGTAAGTGTGAGGAACGAGCAACTCCTTGCGTGTGATACCACTATAAAACAGCTGCTGCTGATTATAATTTGTAGAGTTGACTTTGTATTTGCATTAAGTAGCATCTGTGTAGAAAAGTAAGTGCACTTTCATAAAAAAAACAACAGTTGTGGTAGAAACTAAACCTAGTCTTTCTAATCGAATTCCTATGCTAATTTATTATTTTCTATAACTATCAAACAAACCATCAACTTGTATTACTTTGCTCTTTAAAAAAAAATAGTATGGAAATCAAGTCGCGCGCTTCGAATTTCCATTTAAAATGTTTCAAATCTTAAATTTAAAAATCTCAGGATTTTGCGTTAAAAAGTTTTGGCAGGCCTGCTTCTCTGAGTCAGACTTGACTTAACAGAAAGAAACACATTGTAGAATAATTTTTTTTATCAAATTCTGAGAGATCTGATGCCTTCTGATTAGAAAGATTTTTGCCACAGTTGGAAAAAAAAAAAGAGTCAAATTTTCAATTAGAAAGAGGCCCTTTAGAGGCCTCAGTTATATAAGGTAAAAAGAAGCCCTGATACCACAGAGCTACGATGCCACCCTTAATAAAATGTTAGGTATCGTGGTCAAATATAGTTGTTTTTTTCCCTATTCTGAAATAAAATTCCCCTTCCTAGTCCACAGGACGAGGACGAATTTAAGAAAGAATTAAACATTACAAAATCAAATTTACAGTATGTGCGTGAAACTTTTCCCAATTTGTCCAGGGTCTTTTTCCCAAAATGGGCAGAAAAAGGCCTGATGGAATATTTATAAATATCATTTAAAGCAAAGCAAATCACTGCAAATGAATGCGAACTCCTAACTGGGCATATAAAGCATTGTTGCCATTTGTTATACATATTCTTCATACAGTTACTTTAAAGTTTAATGTTTTCCTCTATACATGAGTTATTTTCATATTTATCAATATTCCATATAAAATTATGGTCATTTAAAACTGTGATGTCATAGCTCTAAAAATGGCGACTTCCATATCCATTTCAACAGAACCTTCAAACGATCATATCTTCTTTGTTTATCATCCGATTTTCATAATTCTTTCACCCTTTTTCAAGTTTTTCAGAACTCTCAATAATAAAGATTATTTGACTGTGTCGATTTATTCCTTTAAATACCACGCATTCATGAATAAAATTCACCAAAGAGAAGAATGAATACCTTGTCGATCTCAGGCATTTTTGTATGACTGTCCATGTTTTTTAGCAGACCTTTTCTGAAATGTTTACATTTCAACATATCTCGTGCTGACACATATTACATATTTGGAAACTTAAACCTGCCCACAGCTGACACAAATTGACACTCTTAACAGGAAAGCATCAGGTGTGTGAGTAGGGCGGGATTAAGTTTCCCAATAGGGAACGAGACGTCACACGACAGAGATTATTTCGAAATTAAACAATGAAAACGTAGGACCACTAACAATGGTATTCGAGCACTGATAATATCGGCGTCTCTTTCCTGTCTTTGGTAAGTATTCTGAATGCAGTTGTGGTAGTTAAGGTTTTGTTTTATTGAATTTGAAATATGGTGCCCCGTGGTGGTCTGTGCAGGCATTGCGTGATACCTTCAAAAACCTTGCCCACTATAACTGGCAAAGAGTTTCATTTGGGTTACAGCTGAGCTATTGTGATCAACTTTCTATCAATGTCAACTTTTGCTTACACATTTTACAGGTAAAACATTTTCAAAAAGGTCTTGTTGAAGAGTAGCCTTGATTGTCAGTATGATGACCGACTTGTACATTTATTAAATTTGTACATCAGATGTAAAAAACAATTCTATCTGGATTTAACAGTTCACACAATATTTGTATTACAAGTATAAAGTCCTGGTGGAAGTAGAAGTAGCTCGCCAAGCCGAAGGAGGAAGGAGAAGATGAATAACACGGTGCATTCAGAGGTCAATGAACCCAGAGGGGACAAAAACCCACTGCCCAGTATAAATGAAAGATTAGGTAAGTGCTGATGTATTTATAATATATACAATTTGATAACACTAGCAGCGGCACAAATCTGGGTTTTCGGCATTTATAACACAGAAAGTCCATTGACGTTAGAATTGTTTTGTCGAATTTTGCAACCTGATAATCAGGTGTTTTTGTTTTTATAAATAATTTTTTGTCTCGCCTTTTCAAAGTACAAAAGAGACGTAGATGTTGCTTTTCCAGCGAAGGCGTCAACGGGCATGTTTTGCGTTTAGGTCATTATCTCGCAAACTATGTGCTAGACCTTTCAAAATTTGCTTATATTTGTATCTTGGGTGGTACATCGCAACGTGAAAGCAAATTTGGAAGTGACCTTGACCCTCCAAGCAAAAGGCAGATAATTAATAATTGTTACGTTCAACTTTTGCATTTAGGCCACTTTTTCACAAACTGTATGCACTAGACCTTTCAAACTTTGATTATAGTTGTATCTTGGGTGGTACATTGCAATGTGACAAAGCAAATGTTGAAGTGACCTTGACCTTCCAAGCAAAAGGCAGATAACTTTATAACTTTTACCTTCAACTTTTGCGTTGAGGTCAATTTCTTGCAAACTGTATGCACTACACTTTTCAAACTTTGCTTATAGTTGTATCTTGGGTAGTACATCACAACATGACAAAGCAAATGTGGATGTGACCTTGACCCTCCAAGCAAAGGGCAGATAACCTTATAATTTTTACCCTCAACTTTTGCGTTTAGGTCACTTTTTTACAACTTGACCCTCCAAGCAAAGGGCAGATAACCTTATAATTTTTACCCTCAACTTTTGCATTTAGGTCACTTTTTTACAAACTATATGCACTAGACCTTTCAAACTTTGCTTATAGTTGTATCTTGAGTGGTACATTGCAACGTGTCAAAGCAAGTGTGGATGTGACCTTGACCTTCCAAGCAAGGGGCAGATAACTTAATAATTTTTAACCTCCAACTTTTGCGTTGAGGTCAATTTCTCGCAAACTGTATTCACTACACCTTTCAAACTTTGCTTATAGTTGTATCTTGGGTGGTACATCGCAACGTGACAAAACAAATGTGGATGTGACCTTGACCCTCCAAGCAAAGGACAGATAACCTTATAATTTTTACCCTCAACATTTGTGTTTAGGTCACTTTCTCGCAAAGTGTATGCACTACACTATGATATGGGACTTTTTCTAAAACGATCATCATGACATGAGGTTGGTCATTGTCGAAAATCGTTTTGATTCAACGTTAAAGATTGCTGCCAGTGGCCATCTTTGTTTACATATAGTTATATAATAACAGCGTGTAGCGAATACTCCTCTGAAACTACTTTATGGATTTTCATGAAACTTCACAGGAATGTTGCTCTTGATATCTAGTTGATCCTAGTAAAATGTCAGATCAGCCGGAAATTCAAGATTGCCGCCAAGACTAAAAATAGATTTTTAAAAAACAAATTTGTAGCGACTACTTCTTGAAAACTATAAGTGACATTGATATGGGACTTTTTTTCTAAAATGATCACCATGACATGATGTTGGTCCTTGTTGAAAATTATTTTGACATATTAAACATGGCTGCCGTGGCCATCTTTGTTTACATAGAGTTATATAGTAAAAACTTGCAGTGACTACTCCTCTAAAACTACATGACAGATTTTCATGAAACTTCACAGGAATGCTGATCTAGCTATCAAAAACCTATCACTAGAGCTTCAAGGTCATTGACCTCTTGTTTATTTAGCCGATAAGGCATTGAATTTTTAGTTTACTGTCAATAAGCCAAAAATTGATAGATAGATGTAGACACGACAACTATAGTTGGCAATACAGTTATATTTACGTTAGTTTCAAGACCATATAATATAAAAACCCTGCATAAGTTAAACATATATATCAGTTGTTAGCTTTATGCGATCAAATCATGACTGCAGTTGCAATGCTAGAATCAAGATTTATCGAAAACGCGGATGTGACTTACTGTAGAGAGTGCTATACCTGATAGTACATGCTTACAATTAAGGAAATTGTTAATACTTTTGTATGGTTCTAAAATTGGCCAATTTCATGCCAATAAAATACAAAAGCTAATTTCTTTCTATAACCTTGAGGCAGGGATATATTTCTTACTGACATTTAGTGACGTGTTGGGAATCAGCTGAAAATCCATGATCGATCATTAATCGATTAAACATGGCTGCTAAATATGACACAAGTGTAATCCTTTTTCAGACTATAATAAAGAAAAGAAACACATTTTAAGTATGTTCTGGTAATAAAGCAGCTGAATGAAACTGACCAGCATTTATTTGAAGTATAAGTTGTGATACACCCTAGAGATATCATATGTGATTACTGGTACTTGTTGCAAAATTGTAACATTTTAGTACAAGAGAATGAAATAATTTAAGCCAATATTTTTCAACAACCGAGTAAAGTCGATCATGAAAAAGTGTAATCGATTAATCAAACTAAAGGCTTAACTGACTGATGATCTATTAAATCGATTAATCGAAACAACACTACTGACATTGAATTTAATATGTTGTGCAGGTCACCTGCGGCCATCAAGAGAATTACTGGAGTATTACAGAAAGAAAATAGCCGAGTATGACGAGGAACATGATGGTGTGGTTGCCAAACTTGAGGAGTACAAGGTCACGTATGAAGAACAGGTAGGATGCGAACGAGAAATACTTATTGATGACTTATATTTGGTGATGTTCTAGTGAAAAGTTCTTAAGTTCCTAAAGCTAAAAAAAAAGGTTAACATTTGGTATAGGGACTCTGCCTGTCAGGTCACTGTTTTCTGTTGTTACAATATATCAATATTGCATCCCAGTGAGAGTGACAGTGGATATTGTCAACCTGAGAAAAATAATATCAGCCGAGGTTGACATTATTTTTCCTCAGGTTGACAATATCTACTGTCACCCTCTCTGAGATGAAATATTTATTTTATAAGACCGAACAAAAAAAATTCTGATTAAAATTTAAATATATGAGGGGGGAAAAAACACATTTTTTTAATTTATATTTTTATACCAGTTTTGAATTTAAAGTAACATAAAACAAGATTAATATCTTTTACTCTTTTTTTCATAGACATTATATCAACATTTTAACAATATAAACAACATATTTTATCATTTATATGGATATTGCAGTAAAACAATAGTTTAGTCCATTTTAACAATAATACGACATAACATCAAGTGTATTTTAATAAACGTCCACTGATTTCCAATTGCGCAAAGCGTGTCGTAATTGGAAAACCCCAAAACCTATTCTTTACTTTCCGTGATGTCACAATCGTGTGATAGTACAAATTGTTTACCGGTGAACAGTAAAAATTGTTTCACGCTAAGGGTCTGGGCAATTTATACAGGTGTGTAAACGTGAGGTATAGTGATTTTATTTAATTTTAAGTTAGCCAATAAGTTGTTACATGCCTTTATATCAGTTGACATTTGTTAACGGTTCATCAAGCTGTTCTCCTTACTAACAATAAATTCTAATGAGTTTGACACGCTTGAAGGATTGATTAGCACTATTTAAAAGGGCTCTGAAGAACTTGATAAAAGCTGAAAGAATTATCAAAATGCCATGAAAAATAAATGAGATATGACATATTGAAAATTTGCAAAGAACTTAAATGGAGGCAGCCATCTTGGAACGATGAAGTCATCGCGCTTTTTTTTAACCATATATGTCATATTGACAAAATACATTTTAAGGCAAAGAAAATCACTGCAAATTGATTAAAAATAAATATACAGATGTAAAATGTATAAATAGTATGCTTATTTTTCATTTGAAGTGATTTTCTTCGCTTTGAAAGACATTTTGTCAATATGCCATAAATGGTAAAAAGGTGTGATGATGTCATCGTTCCAAGATGGCTGCCTCCATTTATGTTCCTTTGCAAATTTTCACTAGGTCATATCTCCTTTATTTTTCATGTCATTTTGATAATTCTTCAGCTTTTTTCGAGTTTTTCAGAGCCCTTTGAACTAAATTTTCTTTGAAAATAATGCATTGACCCCTTTAGTTTAATTAGTTTAAACATATTTAGTAGTCCCCCTCCCGGGGGGAGGGGGTGGGGGTGGAGGGGACTATAGGTTTGCACCCTGTCCTTCCGTCCTTCCGAAAAGAAATGCTTGTCTGGACTGTATTTTCAATACTATAAGACTTTGAGATACCAAACTTGGTATCTGAATACATCTTGGGATAGTGGTGTGTCACGTACCAAAATAAGGTCATTGTGATCTTGACCTGTGACCTCTGTCATAGAAAATGCTGTCCGGACCGTATTTTCAATACTATAACACTTAGAGATACCAAACTTGGAATGTGGATACATCTTGGGATATCGGTGTGTCGCGTACCAAAATAAGGTCACTATGACCTTGACCTGTGACCTCTGTCATAGAAAATGCTTGTCCGGACCGTCTTTTCAATACTATAACATATTTGAGAAACCAGACTTGGTATGTGAATACATCTTTGGATAGCGGTGTGTTGCATACCAAAATAAGGTCATTGTGACCTTGATCTTGACCTGTGACCTCTGTCATAGAAAATGCTTGTCCGGACCGTATTTTCAATACTATAACACTTAGAGATACTAAACTTGGGATGTGGATACATCTTGGGATAGCGGTGTGTCGCATACCAAAATAAGGTCATTGTGACCTTGACCGTGGTCTTTGACCTCCATCATGGAAAATGTCTGGAAAATGTTTGTCTGGGCCGGTGGGGGACTATGGATTGCCCTGCAATTCTTGATGCTCTTGTTTTACATCAAAATAACGTCATCTTGACCTTGACCTGTGACCTCTGTCATAGAACATGCTTGTCCGGACCGCCTTTTCAATACTGTAACACATAGAGATACCAAACTTGGGATGTGGATACATCTTGGGATAGCGGTGTAGTATTTTCAATACAATAACACTTAGAGACACCAAACTTGGTATGTGAATACATCTTGGGATACCAAAATAAGGTCACTGTGACCTTGACCTCTGACCTCTGTCATAGAAAATGCTTGTCCGGACCGTATTTTCAATACTATAACACTTAGAGATACCAAACTTGGTATGTGAATACATCTTGGGATAGCGGTGTGTCGCGTACCAAAATAAGGTCATTGTGATCTTGACCTGTGACCTCTGTCATAGAAAATGCTTGTCCGGACCGTATTTTCAATATTATAACACTTAGAGACACCTAACTTGGTATGTGAATACATCTTGGGATAGCGGTGTGTCGCATACCAAAATAAGGTCATTGTGACCTTGACCGTGGTCTTTGACCTCCATCATGGAAAATGTCTGGAAAATGTTTGTCTGGGCCGGTGGGGGACTATGGATTGCCCTGCAATTCTTGATGCTCTTGTTTTACATCGATTGCGAAACTAGTTCTTGCAACTTAGATTAATCCCTGTGTAGAACCAGTACTAAGCAATGTGGAATAATTATCTTGCTCACGGATAAATAATGTTGGCGCGGTGAGGTTCGAACCCACGACCTCTCGATCTAGAGTTCGGCGCTCTACCACTGAACCACGCACTAATGCATGGGACCGCCAGGTTTATGTCACCGTCCAACGGACGACCATGCCTTGCCCAACAATACCCACCGACGAAACTCAGTGGCGATGGTGAGGCTGAACCCTGGTCCTCCTGATTTCAATTCCACTATCCCATCTGCTGGGCTCCACCAGCCTAAGATTTTTTCATCCAGAAAGCTATATACCTCTCTGGTGTTTGCTCTCTTTGGAACATGTCTGAAGGGAGTTCATCTTTCCTATCATGACTTTCATACCTCACCTTTTTACCTTTTCATTGCTTTTACAAATTGAAACATGGGCAATAAACTATAGATGTACTAGTACCAACAAGAGCCAGTCCGACAGCATGCAATCTCAAATACCCACGCATTTAAGCATTCTCCATAACCATAATCTCATCATCATTGTATTTCAGCACAAATTACAATGGGAAATGCGTCAGAGAGAAGAGGAGATTACGGAGCTGCAGAAGGCCCTCAGTGACATGCAGATATACCTCTTCCAGGAGCGTGAACATGTGCTCCGCCTGTATGCTGAGAATGACAGACTTAAGGTAACAACATACTTACGGTAACGACAGACTTAAGGTCTGTCCATTATATCTAAGTCACCTTGTCAGTTCTTGAAAACTTTATAATAGAGCCCTTTCCAACTTCGGTCCACATTGTCTACCTATGAAGTCACATGTTCCAGTATAATCTTACATGTTAAACGTGGCATAACGATAGCTTGTCGTTATCAAATACAATGTTGTTGTCTGCTAAAGTATATGAGATGTCTTGAACTGTTACATCTCATTGTCAATGAAGATGTATGCCTCTCTGACGGCAATAGAATTAGTTACATCGGACCTTGCGTAATACAGCGTCTTGGGGCCAAACTTTGCTGTGATCTTGTCAACTTCCATTTTTTTGACACCTGTAATATACATATATTGATGTTCATGAGAAATTATTATTTTGCATAGTAATTATTTACCATCCATACTAGATTACTGAAATAAGCAACTTGATAGGATGATAAGTAATAAATTTAGACTACATCCTCTCTAACACTAAAACAAATGATTTGTTACTGATCATCATGAAATCCTAGATCATCATCATCCATCATCAATATCATCAGCACTGCAGCAGTATCATCATCATCATCATCATCCGTCATCAATATCATCAGCACTGCAGCAGTATCATCATCATCTGTCATCAGTATCATCATCACTGCAGCAGTATCATCACCATCATCATTATCATCATCATTGCCAAGTCATTGAGTACTTTCATTGTGGCTTTCTAGGCTATTTTTTTTTTGTATTATATTTACACGAGAATATTTGTGTTTTACTTCTATTGCCTGTTGATGCTGCCTTGTTGGTTAGAGATTAGATCATGGCGGGGATTTCTTTATTTACACTGTCCTGTTTTAATGGGATGACAGTAGGGTAAGTGTGAGGTTTGATGCACCCTAGAACCGGTGTAAACCCCCAGTGGCCTACTTTGCCACTGACCGTTTCAAGGCGGCAGCCCTATTGTCAACCCTTTTGTGTTTGTGATGTTGTTTGCTTTTATTATTACTTTTGCCTTCTTGTTTGTCTGTTTGTGTGTTTGTTTCTGTGTTTTGTGGTTGACTGTCCTCCTTGAATGCTACTTTCCCTGTCAAATCTTTTTATATTTCTTTATATTACTCCTACAGATCCGAGAGTTAGAGGACAAAAAGAAGATCCAGCAGTTACTGGCCCTCAGTGGGACGCCCGACAGCGAGATTACGTACTTCCATAAAGAACCCCCAGCTAAGGCCATCGTGGAACAGAAGAGAGGAAAGCGCCCACAGAGTGCAACGTTACTCAATAATAAAAGTATGTCTCACTAAGTTGTGTGTAAGTTGAATGCAGGATATCTGCACGGTAGGTCTTTGGATGCTGTAATTGTCACATCTGCTTGTCTTCTCCAATTTACTAGACACCAGTGTCATTGGAATCATTGTAGCGAAATTTAATTTTAAATATTAAAAAATAACATCTTTGTTCTGAAATAAGAAAATAATTTTCAATTGTCTTATTGTTTGCAGATTTAGGATGTGCTGTTAAACAAATACTGACCATCATTTTGTCCCTCTGAGCTTGGTAGCCAAACATTGTTAATCATGAGCTTATTTTTTTCTCACTTTACTGATTCAGACATGTATTACTTGATTACAGTAGGGCTTCAACATGTATTACTTGTCAGATTACAGTTGGGATCCTAACTTTTTCCATTAGCTTGCTGTATAGCCGGTTGCAACATCTGTCCTGAAAAGTAATGCTACAGATCTCCTTGTAGTTGACTTCAGAATGACCAAGACCTATAATTTGAAACAATAATACATACCTTTGCCAGAATTTGTTTAGTTGTTCATACTTATGGACCCCAGTAAATAATACAAAATGCATAAAAAATCTATCCAAATACGTGTTGCTTCAGACAATTACTTCTGAAATTGGAATGAAACCTTACATCAACATGGAATTTTCTGTATATTTTGTCTTTCTGCAGAAATGAAAAAAAATCCCTTCCTGAATAAAAAGTTGCCTAAAATGGGGAGAAAACAGCAATTATTATTTTTTTTCCTTTTGTTGCCAGGTAGGTGAGCTTTCTAGGGAGATAATGCTGTTGTGAGACATGAATGTCATCCACACCTTTCTGTGGCCACTAGACGGTCACAAATTCTCATAAATCTGTGACAGATTGTCTGTATTTTAACCTTCTACCCTTTTTAAAGGCCATCTGTCACTAAGCAGTTTTCTTCAGGTTCCATTGTATTTTAAACTATTCAGAAGACAACAAAAAACAGTCATCATCGTCACCACTGTCAATGAATGTGGAGCAGAAATATCACCATGACAACCAAGCACTGTCCCTGCAGGTGGAGTCCCTACAGTCACAGATCCAGGAACAGGTCAAACTGGCCAAGGAACAGGTAGGAATTGCATTGAATTGTTTGACTCGTGACGGCGGTTTAATGGTAGATCATACACCTCGCACGCAGGACGTCTTGGGTTCAATCCTTGGCCGGTTCAAACCAAAGCAGAGCTTTTTACCTTATGTAACAGAGGCCTGTAATAGGACTCTTCCCAATTGAAAACTTGACTGTTTTTTTTTCCAACTGTGGCAGAAAACTTTACCATATTAGAAAGCAGCAGTCTCACACAATTTTAGAAAAAGCATTAATTTTGCGATGTTTTTGTCTGTTTAGTCAGTTCTGACTGAGAAGTCGGTAATTATAACTAATAATAGATGAAAATATAAATAAAGCATAGTATTGTCATATTTTACTTAATTGATGAAATCTTACGTCTTTCACAAAATGGACAGTCCAGGCCTCCTCCCTGTTTTGTGGAAAAAATCCCTGCAAACACTTAATAGTTGACATTGGGCATATGAAGGGTAGTTCTAGGGCTGTCTGGCCTGATGTCAGTATAATGTGACTGAGTGGGGTATCATGTCATGTGTCTCCAGTTTGGCAGCGCTATAAGTTGAGCATTGAGCTCACTGCTACAAGTAGACACCGTTGTGATATCACTGAAAGATTGTTAAAAGCGACGTTAAACCCCATATATACAATACTATAACACACATAGATCACTCTGGCCCAAAACCATTTGGAGAGAAAAAGTCTCTCTTTGCAAATTGTATGAGATTTGTACATTTGCTAGTGAGATTTTTACATTTGCTAGTGGATGTACATCTCGTTTACTGCATATTGGTAAAAAGTAACAACATTTTTGGATGAGATATTTCAGAAAGCAGTGAGAGAATCTCCCCTTAAAGTGATCCCTGAAAACGTATGTTATTTTGAGAGGCCTCAGATAGAGGGGCAGGATACATTGGAATCGGGACCTGTCCTACTCTTACTATTGAATGGATTCCTATGGTTCATTAACATGCTGGGAGAATAGACTCCGATACATAAGACCACCCTTTACTGGTATTATTATTTTTTTTCCATCTTTTGACGACCCGTTTAATCTCCCCGTCAATAGGTGGAGCAAGGGTCAGGGAGGACCATTCCTTGCCACATCTAACAATGTCTTTACATTTACAAATTACAATATTCATATGATATATAGAGGATCTGACATGAGTTGTCATTTCATACAAAATTTTATTAAACCCGTCCAGGAATTTGTTATTAAGCTCGCCTCATACAAAATTTTATTAAACGAGTTCAGGAATTTGTTATTAAGCGAGCCTCTGGCGAGCTTAATAACAAATTCCTGGACGAGTTTAATAAAATTTTGTATGAAATGACGCATGAATTTTGAAATTTTGAATTTGAAATTTTGAAATTTTGAAATTTTGAAATTTTGAATTTAGAAATTTTGAAATTTTTTGAATTTTTTGAATTTTTTGAATTTTGAAGTTTTGTTCGCCTTGTATTACACATGGTTAATATAAGGAAATACGTAATGGGTATATTATACGGAATACAAGCAGTTTCATGTGATAAAATATCTTAGGCAAGATAAATGTATTGTACAGTTGAGGCCCTGTTTACTTCCTTATCTGACGGACGAGGTTAAGGGAAGTGTCTTCCCCAAGAACACACAAAGAAACCCTGGTGGTGGTGCAAATGAGGCTCGAACTTCTGATCTCTGCATTTTGTTTATTTTGTCCGTGGACATTGAATTATTCTTTATAAAATGTGGGATTATTTTTTTCCCCATATATTTGTCAAAAAGCAACAGCAAATATTAAAGGAGCCTTCAGGGTGTAAGAATTTTAAATTATTTTCAACAATGGTTGCATCACCTGTGATTACACTGTATACATGGCGTGGTATTTATAAGTCATGTCATTTGTTCTTACACCTGCTCAAATGTTTTCAGCAGCACACAGTTGCTTTTTTTGTTTCCGAAGCATATTAAACTTCAAGTCGCACAAGATAGTTTCATATAAATATCGCTTATACTAGTAGTCTTTAGAATTTGTTGGCATTTCCCTGAAATATTTCTTGAACTCCAAAGCGATTCAAAATATCTTCTTGAAACTTGTTACACATAAATTATCAAGCTATTGGTCTTTTGGTTTAGAACTTTTATATCAATATGTTTAAAAAAACAAACAAAAAAACGTAGCGTCCATTGTTTATGTTTATTTCATCTCGATAAAGGCACTGCGCCGAAACGGTGGTGAATAAAATATAAACGTGTTGGTGTTGAATGTTATACATTTATATCAATATTTTTGGCATCCATGAAAATAAGAACACCATTTGTGTGTGAGAATCTTTGCAATCAAATAAAGAGCATTCAGCGGTGGGGAACATTGATGATTTACAGTTTTTACAGTTTAACATATTTTGTCTTGCCATATTTTCAGGTACAAGCCCTTGTTGAAGATAGAAGGGTCAAAGATGAAGAGATGGAGACCAGGAGGCAGAGGGACGAGGCCAAAATACATACACTTACAGAAAAGTGAGTAATTTATACACACTTACAGAAAAGTAGGTGACTTTCACACACTCAATGAAAAGTAGGTCATTTACATGCATGGCAAAGTAGATCATTTACACACTTAAGGAAAGTAGGCCATTTACACACACTGGCAGAAAAGGTCATATACACTCTCACAAAAAAGTCATATACACAGAAAAGTAGGTCATTTAAACACACTCGCAGAAAAGTCTCACACACTACTGGAAATTATGTCTTACACGTGCAGAAAAGTAGATAATTTACACTAACAGAAAAGTAGGTCATTTACACACACTTATAGAAAAGTATGCAATTTACACACACTCACAAAAAAGTACATTTGGGATAAAGGTCAAATTTCGGCCCCACTTCAGAAAATTAAAAAGGTCCTGATTATATGTCATGTTAGCCATTAGAGACTACAGCCTGGAACCCAAGCTGGGCCCTTTCAAATGGATGAGTTATAAACGTAACGATCACACACGTGCATAGTTGACATCTGTTGTACAATATACGGTGATTCTAATTATGTATTCCACAGGCTACATAAAACTCAGGACCTTCTGTATGAGAGTACAAAAGACTTTCTGGAACTGCGATATCAAGGTCGGGGTAATGAACGTCAGTGGATGGCCGAGAAGGACAAGCTTCTACGCGACATGGATCAGTGTAAACAGCAGATGAACGTTGGCGCTCATGCCGATGCCCTCAACACATCATCCATGTATGACAACAGGTCACACTATGTGGAAGAACTTAAGGTAAGAATGAGGGTGAAATATATACACACTATCACTGCATGATCAAATGCAATAACAAGAATACACTTTCCAGCTTTTAACTCACATTAAGTGAGCCTTACAGTTTTCAAACTAAGCAATATAAAGAGCAATAAAGAAACTGTTTTATATTAAATTGAATTTGTTTGACAGATAACATTTTCAAAAGTTGTAATTTTTTGAAAGTTAGTACTAAAGCGGTAATGAGAAATAGAATAAATGTTACAATTACTGCTTCAGCTGTAGTTGAGTTAAATACATATTTTTTGTCATATTTTTTCGAAGAAAGGAAAAGAGACCTAAGTATTAATTTTCTGGCGACGTTTGTGTCAACATTCAAGTAGGTCACTTTCTCAGGAACTGTATGCAATAGAGACTTCAGACTTCGATTATAGTCAATATAGCTGTGAAGTAGAACTCGGTTTGACATACCATTTATGTTTTGCATTTAGGTCACTTTCTCAGGAACCAGGCATTTGGGTCACATAGTTCTGTTTTCCTCAAATTACATTTGGTTGATCTTCTGCAATTCAGCCGAAAGTACACCCATTTAGCCATCTTTCATTTGTCTCAATGCAGGACATTTAAATCTGCAGAATTCTTGTTTAAAGGAGATTTTTTGTTGTCGCCTGCATTGCATGGCAGATACTTAGGGATCACTTTGTCCGTCGTCATCAATCCCACTTTTAACCTGCAACCTAACCTTGGCCATAACTTGAAAAGTATTTGACTTATGTTCATAAACGTCACACACATCGTCATCTTAACTCGAGGAATGTCATTAAAACTGTCCAATAACTCTGACGGGGGCCCCCGTTTGGTCACGGGGCAAAGAATAGGGCCACTGCAGATCACTTTAGAGGGGTAGGCAGAGGGGTAGAATCCCCCCAAATTCATGTTCATTTTATCATTTTTTGTTCATGTTCATTAAAGGTCTTCATCATGATCCCTGCATTGTTTCAGGTGCCATCTCGCTCACATCAAAAGAGCAGTAGCAGAAAAACAATAAACGTTGCTCCAGCGTAAATGGAGTTTCTACGATAGAATTTGCAGCAACTCTGCAGTTCAGGGTGAGAATGTTCTAGGCCCATTTTCCATATTTTATCTCGATGTACATGGAGGATGAGCCTGGCATGTTCATGCCTGTTAGGCGCCATATAACCTTTTCATGTGTTAGTGCGCCTTAAAACCCAATTCAATTCAATTCACTTTGGCACAGTTATGCCCCTTTTCATAAAACTTTATAAATCATAATATGTTCTTATATATATTTACTTGTTTATACACCCTTTGGCAGGCATTTGTTGATTTACATTTATACATAGTTTATGTTACTACCATATTATCCCTCATTTGTAAATAGTTTTATCTTTATATATTTACATTAATTTTTATTTACTACTTCATTTCTTCATCTTTCATCAGATTTTGTGGACAATATGACCTATTTTTGTGTCGACGTGCCGTAAAACGTCATTCATTCATTCATTCATAAAACTTTAACCTGCAACCTAACGAAGCTAATGAAGTGAAATAAGTATATGGCACTGCCGCAGATGACGCAAGTGTTCCATGGAACACACACCTAAGTGTTCCATGGAACACCCTTCCATTTTTGTTTTGTATGCTGTAACAACATAATATTTAAGAGGTGCTATTCACATTCCCAGTTGTGTTACATTTTGCCTTTCAAAACGTGATGAAATGTTATGGTTTCCTTGAAAAAGTTTCCTTGTAATGTATTGGCAGTCGTTGGAGTATCAGCTACAGCAGTCACAGAAGCTGTCGGAGATGTACAGGGAACAGGTGATACAGCTGGAAGACGAGTTGTCACGGATACGTGAGGAAGGGGATGTCACCAGGGAAATATTCAAGGTATGTCAGTCAGTCAAACAGTATACAACTATATACTTCTGTTAAGGTCAATGGTTAAAACTACTCATCGAAGGGAATGACTATTGACCCGAAGCAGTAAACTATTGACCGAAATGCAGTTGAGGTCAATAGTTCACTGCTGAGGGTCAATAGTCATTCCCGAGGATGAATAGTTTTAACCGTTGACAAAAAAGGAAGTAGATAGTTGTTTTATTATATTGAATAATAGAGAAAAAAGTTTGTTGTTAATTTTTAGCTCGACTATTCGAAGAATAAGAGAGCTTATGTAATCACCACGGGGTCGGCGTCGGCGTCGGCGTCGGCGTTGGCGTTGGCGTCGGCGTCCCACTTCAAGGTTTGCGTGTAAGCTGTGTTTACAAGTGTATATCTCTTACATTTCTTATCCTACCACAACCAAATTTGTTCATGGGCTTCCTTGTAGTATTATCTTAAGGGCTGCCTAAGCAATTTTGGTTCCTGTAACCCATGGGCTCCCATGGAACCCAAATTATAATAGCCCATAAAATGTGCCCCATTTCACATCAAATTTTGCGTGTAAGCTGTGTTTACAAGTCTATATCTCTTACAATTCTTACCCTAGCACAACCAAATTTGGCCATTAGCTTCCTTAAAGCATTATCGTAAGGGCTGCTTAAGTAATTTTGGTTCCTGTAACCCCTAGGCTCCCATGGAACCCAAATTCTGATAGCCCTTAAAATATGTCTGTTTCACATCGAATTTTGCGTGTAAGCTGAACCCAAATTGTGATGGCCCATAAAATGTGCAATAAACCCAGATCTAGGTTTGCATGTAAGCATGTATATATCTATAATTTTGGTTTGGGATTGTTATAGCATTATGCAT
>JAWPHD010019188.1:0-36733 GCA_037043455.1 Cyrtodaria siliqua
GGAACTCCGATTCTGTGTCAACAACAACAACAACAACAAAATCTGACCTACTTCGATATAATAATAATGACTAGGCCATCTGAAGGTCAGTAAAGAGTAATAATATTTTTAACAAAAAGGTACTTTAACCTTAACATACCTAATTCAGAAATGTTCAGCACTTTCTCGCAGGGCATCTCCTCCTGTTTACATTTCGGAGACATCCGTTCAATGGACTCGTCCAAAACAGGGGTGTTGGCCCCCGCATTTTCCTTCTCTTCCGACAAAGATTTTGTGTCACCCGGTGAATAATCCGCTTCCATCATCACTTCTCCTTTGTTTTTCATTAATGTACGAAACAACTGTCAATGTAAGATGATTTTGGATAAAACAAATTTGCATGATAATTCGACGTGGATCCTTTTGCTGCCAAATGACAACTACTGCGGTCGAGGGAGAAAACATCCTTATTTATATGCACCGGTGTCATTTTCTTACGACATAAAAAGTAAATCCTCTCGGTAGAATGCCATATGATTCTTGTCTTTGTAGCCTTCGATATTGATAGCCATTACTTTCTAGGGGTAATTTAAACGAACAGGAATGGATGTTCGTTAAATTTGGAATCATATACACGCCAGGAACAGGATTAAATAAAGAATCTGGTGACGTCTCCAGGAGCAATAATATATGTATTAAAAAAAGTAGTTCCCAAGGACACGGTTAATGGGAAGCAACCCACAGTTTTACATTTGTACTGTCATAGTATGTGTTGTTTCTCTTTGTAACAATCAAGGAACAACATATTACTTCAGCGAAACTAACCACAGGACCCCATTCATAATTGGAAACAAGTAGTATACCACTTTTTGTATTGGTGATCCCAGGATATAGGTTCCTGGTGGTCCAGACACCTTGTGACCTTTGCTGGTCTGTGGATGTCTCAATTTTTTTTTTTATTTAATGTATTATTTTTCATTATAAAGAAACCAAATAACGGAAAACATTTCACTACAAACATTTAATTGTCAAAACTCTGTTCAGGTCAGACACTTAATATATGTATATACATGTGCTGATTAAAAACATAGTTTTTTTTATACGGGTTCTTAAAGTATCCGTGGTTGAATATGCGTAAAATGAGTTATGAGCTGGTAACTTTTCGATGCTCCAACTTTGGGATGCTCCAATTTTGGGGTTTGGTTTGGCTGGTTAAAGCCGTTAATATTGTGTCTATATCTGTAGGTTACGAAGTAGGACCAATACTGGTATATAACTTCGGGGAGAGTGCGCGAGCTTAGTAGCAGTTAGAAAGGGACGATTTGAATCCCTAAATTGTTTGGGCGCTGATAGTGTTCTCGTCCAGGTGGTTCCACTTAATCACTGTTTTTACAAAAAAATGAGTTCCTGTATTGATCAGTGTTGGCGTTATCTATCACAAAGCACTTTGAATTGTTTGTTACTTGTCGCTCAATAATGTTTTTAGATTCAAAATCTGAGAATTGCTTGGCTTCTATAAGTCTTTTAGGTCTTTGACTGACTAAAAAAATCATATGTGTCTATTGCCGGTACCCCCCCCCCCCCCCCCCCCCCCCCCCCCCCCCCCCCCCCACACACACACTATCTTGTATAAGCAGACAACTCGGTTGAATTCACGCCTATGCTGAAGTGTCGGTAGGTCGAGATCTTGCAGCATTCTTGTCACGCAGCCATCATCTGGCGACTTATAATCCTTTTGGATGAACCTAGCAGCTTGGCGTTGAATTTTTTCCAAGGAGTTTATATCCTTTTGGAGATGCGGGTCCCAGACAGAGGAGCCATATTCGAGGGTTGAACGGACTAGAGTGATGTATGCTAGCTTCCGACATTCATGTGGGCAGTTCTTTAAGTTTCTTCTTAGAAAGCCTAGCGTTGAGTTGGCTTTTTTGCATATATTATTTATGTGGGTACTCCACTGTAGGTCTTCCGAGATGGTGATGCCTAAATATGGATTTGCCGAAACTTGTTGGAGTATTGTGTTGTCAAGTTGGTAGAAATGCGATGATGAGTTTCTGACACTTAAAATATAGCACTTCTTGGCATTGAATCGCATACCCCAAGTTGATGCCCATTTTTTCAGTTCTAGCAGGTCGTCTTGGAGAGCCATGTGGTCTTGTATGCTGTTTATTGTCCTGAATAGTAGGCAGTCATCTGCGAAGAGTCGGACTTTAGATGTTACGCAGTCTGGTAAGTCATTGATGTGGCAGAGGAACATTAGCGGTCCTAGGACGGTGCCTTGGGGTACACCCGATTCGACATGGACACTTTTAGAGTGTTCCCCTTCGCAGACAGCATTCATTGATCTCTCCTTCAAAAATGAGGATAGCCAATTATTTAGTTGGCCCTTGACGCCATAGCAGTCTATTTTATGGAGGAGTTTGTCGTGTGAGACTGTGTCAAATGCCTTTGAGAAGTCGAGGATGGCAATATCGATTTGTTGTTTCTTGTCGAAAGCTTTAAAGAAGTCATGGAGAGTAACTAGAAGCTGACTTTCAGTGGAGAATCCAGATAGAAACCCGTGGTTGAGCTTGGTCAGTATGTTGTGTTTGTCAAAATGTTTCCACATGTGGCTGCAAATGATATGCTCCATGATTTTACAAGGCACTTATGTTAGTGAAACAGGTCTATAGTTTTCGGGCAAGTGTCTATCGCCTTTTTTGAAGACAGGGGATATGTTTGCATTCCTCCAATCTTGTGGCAGTGTCCCAGTGTCAAGCGAAAACTGGAAAACATCACGGAGTCCTTGGGCTAGCTCTTCAGCACAGGTCTTTAGTACAATATATGGGATGCTGTCTGGGCCCATTGCCTTTGATGTTTTTAGGTTTGTAAGGAGTTTTAATACGTCTTTCCTTTCAATGTTTAGGTGTGGAATGGTAGGTATAGTTTTCCTTAGGTTGACTGATGGAAGAGCGGTGTTGCTGTCTCTGGTGAAAACTGATTGGAATTGTTCCACGAGTATGTCTGCTTTTGCTTTGGAGTCAGTGATGAGGTTGCCGTGCTGTTTAAGAGGGGCTGTTCCGATATTATCTTTTTTTTTTTATTTAACGTATTTCCAGAAAGGCTTAGAGTTGTTTTCCTGTAGTGTTGTTTACGTGGTCCCATTCGGCTCTGCGGAATTGTCGTTTGCATTCTTTTTTAAACTGCTTGTATTTTACCCAGTTGTTCTTAGCCTTGGCATGTTTATATAGTCTTGCTTTTTTCTTTAGTGACTTGCGAAGTTTCCTGTCCACCAGGGTAGCGAATATTTGCTGGCACATTTCTTTCAACGGATCTATGTATTCCATCTTTGAAGGTTGACCAAAGTTCTTCAATGTCAGTTCCTTGGTTTAATTGTATGTTAACTTCAGATGATATAGAGTCACAGTCGGCCTTGATAGCTTCCCAGTTTGCCTTTGCAAATTTGAAGATCTTCCTTGGTTTCTGGTTATGGTACACAGGTTTGATGTCCGCGTCAGTGACAACCATGGCGTGGTCAGATATATCAGGTGCATTGACAGAGGATTTAATCAAGGAAGGGTTTGCTGTAAAAACCAGGTCAAGTAGGTTATGATCTCTGGTTGGTGCTTCATGGATTTGCGTCAGGTTGAATTCTGTCATGATGTCTACAAGGTGCTGTTGTACTGATCTGTCTTGGACTTTAGGGTCGCTAGAGACAGTTAAAGTGTTCCAGTCAATATCAGGGCAGTTAAAGACTCCGCACAAGATGAGGTGCTTTGGTTTGGAAGAGTTCAAAAGTTTCAATGAATCTGCAAGTTTGTTAATGTCATATATGTTTCTCTTTGGCATATAAAATGATCCAATATAGAGGACTTTCTTTGATTTACGTGTCACTTTTACTTATTCAAGTTCACAGTCTGTGATGAAATCAATACACTCTATTGCCGTCAAGTTGTTCTGGACTGCTATGAAAACTCCACCGCCTCTAGTGCCCCTGTCGTTCCTGAATGCTTGGTAGTTGGATGGGAAGATTTCGGCATTATAGCGTTTGGAGATGTTGGTTTGCCTGGTTGTATTCCTTTCAGCGATGATTCTATTCCACAAATTATGTCTGGTTTTATGTAGTTGACAGCCATTTTGAACTCGGAGTTATTTTCTTTCACACTTCTGCAGTTGATGTTAAGGATTCTGAAGTTCTGCTTATCTGGCAGCTCTGGGTAGGGGTTAGAATCACTGAGGTATTTCCCTGACGACATCCTACGACTGCTGTGGTTGCTTGAAGTAGAATGTCTGTGTGAGCTGTTGGTGTTGTTACCTCTAGGGCTGCTTGTGTGTAAAGGGCTAAAGACATTTGAGTGGACAGAGTCTATGGTCGAGTCGATGAAGGTTAATGGTGTGAATGAATTTGATGTTTGGAGTTCGTAACTACGAAAGGTGAAACTATCGCAATTTAGTCACATTTGCAGCACTTCCATACAACACTGGGCCTTTCTAATTCTCTAAAGTCGTGTGAGCACTTAGATAAACACGTTCTGTGATGCCAAACATTACAGTCATCGCAGGCAATCCCTTCCTGTGACCAAGATACTGGGTATTCGTAGATGGCACAGGGCCAAACAGGTTGGCTGTTCCTTGGTGGTCGTTTGGCTTCTCAAATCTCCTCGTCAGTAGGTATAAAAACGGTGTACATATATGTTGTAAAATGTGTCTGTTGTTGGCGGGATAGCTACTTTAACAAGAAGAATAGGATAAGTTAATTTAACAACAGTATCTGCGATAAATTAGATATCTGATAAGGTGATAGAGAGAATATTATGCTAGTTACTAGGTTTACTATTACTAGGTTACTGCTATAAATGAATTTAACAGCAATATCTGCGATACATTAGATATCTGATAATGTGATATAGAGAAGATTATGCTAAACTGTTACTAGTTTTTTCATGGAATTAAATTGAATTGAATTGGGTTTTAAGGCGCACCAACACATGAAAGGTTATATGGCGCCTAACCGGCATGAACATGCCAGGCTCATCCTCCATGTACAGGAGATAAAATATGGAAAATGGGCCTAGGACCTTCTCACACTGAACTGCAGAGTTGCTGCAAATTATATTGTAGACACTCCATTTACGCTGGAGCCACGTGCCACTGCTCTTAGTGATGTGAGCGAGATGGCACCTGAAATAATGCGGGGGTCACGATGAAGACCTTTAATGAGCATGAACAAAAAATGACAAAATGAATATGAATGGGGATGGGGTGTCCTACCCCTCTGCATGTGACGGTGTGTTTGCAGTGGTTGTATTCTACCCCAGCAACTACAAGGGGAAGTTTTTCATGGGTAAGGACATCTAAAAGGTTTGGATAAGGAAAACTAACAGGTTTGGATAAGGAAAACTGACGAATTAAAAAAAAGACATATACATCGTGACTTTCCCGGTTATGAATATGTCTTCATGTATCTGTATAAGTCCCGGAGTGGTTTTATATTTGATCCAAAATGTCCGTGGGCACATTGTACGTTACAGACATATTGGACACTTACGTGTGGTCCAATAGTTCCACGGCAGGTGTAGGTTACATGGATAAGTAGACAGAACATGGTTAATAAAAAATGGTGCCACCTTTTTGAAACTATGTACCCCTTTGCAAAGGCACATGCCAAATTTGGGCAAAATTGTATTGACAACAACCTGAACAAGATAGACAACCCATTTTGGAATGATGTATCTAGTTCATTGAGCCAAACTTGCTCCAAATTCATGGAATGAAACATTGATGGAACCAGTTTTTCTCAATTGTACAATTAAGACTGGATGAATTTGTTTATATAGTAAACGTCATATAGATAGAAATATTATTTTTGTTAATGATTTTGTAGATGAAAATGGTGATTTTCTATCTTTTGACTTGTTTCAAGAAAAATATGGATATTTTTCGAATTTTGTTGAATATGAACGGAAGTACAATAAAATCAACAGTCAGACATTTAGAAATCACAAAAGATAAATGTAAAATATTTGGACCCATTGACAAGGGTGCAAACATATTTACAAAACTCTGAATAAAAAAGAACTGAACCTAAAGCAATCCTTAATTGGAATCTAGAACATGTAGAAAAGAGCAAAGAAGAATGGATAAGTATATTTTCACTACCTTTTAACATAACAAAATACACATCACTTATTTGGTTACAGACACGATTTTTGCATCGTATTTTAGCTACTAATAAACTTCTTGTTAAAATGAAGATTATTAAAGACATTTTCTATAGTTTTTTCTGCATAACAGATTTTCTTTAAACTTTCTGTACAGTAAGTCTGTTATATATTTGGACATAAAATGCAAAAATAATGGTAAGTCACCATAATTGTTAAAATTAAATTTTTTTTTTTGTAAAGCCACCGACATGTCAATCTGTCCAGAAAGTTGATCAAGTCCATGAAATAGCTAAATAAGACATTTTTGAAGTCTAATCATTTATTTATTGGTCACAATTCTGCTAAAATTGTATTAAAGTAAAGAACTTTTAATTATAATAACGTTTAAAGCTCATCTTTATGTAAGACCTATCTTTTTTTACAAAATCGGTTGAGACCATTACTCATAATTTATGCACACATTAGCCCATAATGATACAATTTCCTTTTTAGAATTTGTTTAAACTTTCTAAGCACATAGTTTAACTTATATAAGAACAAAATGTGCAATAAAAATGTTAGGTCCCCATGATAGTTTAGAATTTATTTTTTTGAAACCCTATGCGAAAAGGCCATGTTTTGTATGAAATTATATAGAAATGGTATATTTTCCTTTTTTGTTATGTTCCTAATAACAGAATTTGTTCAAACTTCCTAGGCACTTATTTGAACATATAGTAAGACAATATATGCAATTAAAATTATAAGTCACCATGCATATTGAGATTTAATAATGGTTTTTGAAACCCTACCATTATGCTTATATTTTTTAAAGGGACACATGGGAATCTTGAGTTTTATATCAGGCAATATATTTATTAATCCTGTATCATTTTGACTTTAGAACTGCTTGCATATAATTAAATAAAAAAATGAGAATTCTATTTCCTTCATTATTCTACGGGGCGTCCGTGGCCGAGTGGTTAACGTCTCTGACTTGAAATCACTTGCCCCTCACCGCTGTAGGTTCGATCCCTCAGGGGCCTAGGAATCTTTATGTGAGGAAGCTATCCAGCTGGCTTGCGGAACGTCGGTGGTTCTACCCAGGTGCCCGCCCGTGCACGAAAATTGCCCGAAGGGGCACCTGGGGCCTTCCTTCACCAATGGAAGCTGGAAAGTCGCCATATGCCCTTAGCTGTTGGTGCGACTATAAAATCCAATTCAATCAATCATTATTCTACACATTTTTTAAATATATTATTGGTGCAATATTATCAAAAGTCAATAATATGTAGAAACAATTTGCTTTGAACTATTCTAACAAGTAATATTAATGATTGAACGAATGCAAGTTACGAGAAAAACTAACGGGACGCCGTGAGTTTTTAAAAAATCAAGATTGTCCTGTGTCCCTTTAATTTTGTTTGAATTTTTACAAAATGTTATATTTTTCCAATTTTCTTTTTTTTCTAATAATAGGCATTTATATAAATAAAGACAATAAATACAACTAGACATCAAGAGCAACATTCCTGTAAATTTTTAGGAAAATCCATCCAATAGTTTTAGAAGAGAAGTCGCCCAAAATTCTGCGCATGAAAAACTACAGAAATGACAGAATCATTAATCCATTTATTTTGGCACTGTAAACATGTGCAGTCTTTCTGGAACAGAGTTTGCGACTGGCTTAAAGAGGGATGCCAACATCTTAATAATTTAACATTAAACATATTAATAAGTACAATTACATTTGGAGATATTGCACTTGATGATACTCTAAATTATCTTAGAATAGACGGGAGATCACCGTGTTTAACAATGTATTCACCAATATAACACAGAAAAAGTAATAGCCTTTAGAACAAATTATATTGACAGATTTAATGTAAAATGGCAAACTTACACTAATCTTATTGAACATAATTAGAATAAGGGTCTTTTAAAGTGAATGGAAGTTTATTTTTCCACCTATTTTTTTCTCTAAGCAATTTGTTATTTTTGTATATAAAAAGGGAAACAATCTGCTCCTTAAAGATTGACTGAATATAGCACGAATTATCCTCCATTTTTTAATATGCATAGCATATTGTTGTTGCGCGAAAAACATTTCTCACTACATTGAATTTAATTGTAATGGAATGTGTTAATGTGTGTTTATTATTGCCAAATATAAAATTTTTAACACAGTGAGACATAAAACTTTCGGTGGTACTTATTGTTTTCTTTATTGTTGTTTCTTATACATGCAATATGAAAACATCTCGATTAAGATAAGTAGAGAAACTTGTTAGATTTTTTCTTGTATGAATATGTATTTGGCTGTTTAAACATATTTATTTTAAATCGATTGCGAAACAAGTTCTTGCAACTCAGATAAATCACTCTCGATGTTTTCCTGGGTAGAACCAGTACTAAGCAATGTCACACCCGATTACCGGCAGCCGTAGGCACAGTTCGGCAGCCGTTGGCACAGTTCCCGGTAAAAAATAAAAAGTTTCAAAAGGGTAAATAAATCTAGTTTTATGACTTGTTAGCCTTAAACTATTAGAAAAGTGAATCGGCCATTTTAATTTGGAAGGAATGTTGTGTATGTCACCTGATTCCCGTGAAATTTGAACCTATATTATGCGAGTTATGGTAGGTTAAATGTTGAAATTAAGCTAAGAAATGTGATTGTAGAAAGTTAGAGACATGGTACTCGGTAGATAGTCAAGTTTAAGAGATTTCAGACATACTGCCATAAAATATAATCTTTCCTGAATAAACAGTCCAAATTTTATCCCACAGAACAATTAATTAAAATAATTGTGGGTTTTTAAACACGACCGGGTATTGAAAAATGGCAGGAGTACGGTACAGTTCCATTATTTATTGGCAGGTAGCTAGTACAGTTCCGAAAAATGGCAGGCGTATGGTACAGTTTCAAAAACATCGGACGCTAAAGTCTTTTCTCCTTTGGTATAGTGGTGTAATTTCGAAAACACTAATGAAGAAGTACTGTAAATAGAATTATATACATCTTCGGTCCTTCCATAAACGTTTAAGAAAACCCACCAACCGTAGGGAAACGTGAATATAGGCTCGTTTGAACCTTCATTCCGACGGTACAGTACAGAGACAGACACGTTTTAATAACAATCGTATGTTGTGCTGAGTTACGTCCCCTTTTTAAAATTCACCATTTATGATAACAGGCGTTTGGTATTTAGATGTTTTGGAATAGATTGCTTAATTTTAATTATTGCATAGTTGAACACATCACATTAATTACGTTTTAAGGCCACTCTATGTAACTTAATGTATCTGAATCAAACGTCTACTGGTATATAGGACACGCATATAAATCAATAATGTAGTCGCTCAAAAGTGTACTTAACTCAAAAAGTAATAATCATAGGACATTATTTAAAGTTGGTATCAAATTGTAACGGATATAGCGCAGATACCCACGAAAGTCCAAAGTTGACACATGCAGACATTCAAACTTTTTTGCTTTGGTGAGATGAAATACTAGTACATGTCTATTGTCTAAATAAAAGTTTAGTGTCTGAATTTCCCAAAAATGTCCTCATCGGCATAATCAGAATATCTATCATAAAGGTGTGACCACTTTAAGTGTACCTAAATAGATTACATTTTAGCTTAAACATGCTCATTAGGCAAACTTTAAATGGTCATAATTAAATGACACATACTCTCATTTGGTTAATGATGACATTTTTGTAAAGCCCTGTTATTGCAGCATAAAGTGTATTTTGCGTTACCATGGGTATCTTTTGAGCGACTACATTATTGGTTTATATGCGTATCCTATATATCAGTAGATGTTTGATTCAGATACATTAAGTTACTTAGAGTGGCCTTAAAACGTAATTAATGTGATGTGTTCAACTATGTAATAATTAAAATTAAGCAATCTATTCCAAAACATCTAAAATACCAAACGCCTGTTATCATAAAAAGGGGGCGTAACTCAGCACAACATACGATTGTTATTAAAACGTGTCTTTCTCTGTACTGTAACGTCGGAATGAAGGTTCAAACGAGCCTATATTCACGTTTCCCTACGGTTGGTGGGTTTTCTTAAACGTTTATGGAAGGACCGAAGATGTATATAATTATATATACAGTACTTCTTCATTAGTGTTTTCGAAATAACACCACTTTACCAAAGGAGAAAAGACGTTAGCGTCCGATGTTTTTGGAACTGTACCATACGCCTGCCATTTTTCGGAACTGTACTAGCTACCTGCCAATAAATAATGGAACTGTACCGTACTCCTGCCATTTTTCAATACCCGGTCGTGTTTAAAAACCCACAATTATTTTAATAAAATGTTCTGTGGGATAAAATTTGGACTGTTTATTCAGGAAAGATTATATTTTATGGCAGTATGTCTGAAATCTCCTAAACTTGACTATTTACCGAGTACCAGGTCTCTAACTTTCTACAATCACATTTTTTAGCTTAATTTCAACATTTAACATGTAACTCACATAATATCGGTTCAAATTTCACGGGAATCAGGTGACATACACAACATTGCTTTCAAAATTAAAAAGGCCGATTCACTTTTCTAATAGTTTAAGGCTAACAAGTCATAAAACTAGATTTATTTACCCTTTTGAAACTTGTTTTTTTTTTACCGGGAACTGTGCCAACGGCTGCCGAACTGTGCCTACGGCTGCCGGTAATCGGGTGTGAATGTGGATTAATTACCTTGCGCGACGGAGGTTCGATCCCACGACCTCTCGATCAGGAGTTCGGCGCTCTACCACTGCACCACGCACTCCACTTACGTATGTACTATGCATACTTTGGACATAACATATCTAACCGTGGTAAAGCATAGGGCAACGGATTAAATAAAGTGGATATATTAAATTTAAGGGACTTTAATTTATAACCATTTTATTGTGTCCCTTTTTCAAATGGGAGGAATCATCAGTATACATACGGACTGAAAAGACAATATTTAATATTTATGTTCAGAAGAAATACAAACCCATGAATATCTCAGCAATCTGCACCTTGTTTATGACTTACATAATTTGGGTTACATGATTATTGATTTGTATTGTGTTTACATATACTTTCTGTATACGTGTGGATATGGTCAATTCTTTTTTATTGCTTGGTCACCGGTCGTGGAGGACACAAGCGCCTTTATGAAAAACATAACAAAAAAGGACACAAGCGCCTTTCCTATGTCTTACTTTACTCGCATCTAACTTCAAGTTCATTTACTGGTTGCTTACATTACATTCTCACTCATTCCAACTTTACTCATTCCAACTTACTTCTTCCACTGGCGTCTCACATTACATTCTCCATCATTCTAACTTCGTTCTTGCACTTGCTTGTTACATGGCATTCTCCATCATTCTAACTTCGTTCTTGCACTTTCTTCTTACATTGCATTCTCCATCATTCTAACTTCGTTATTGCACTTGCTTCTTACATTGCATTCTCCATCATTCTAGCTTCGTTCTTGCACTTTCTTTTTCGTTGCATTCTCCATCATTCTAACTTCGTTCTTGCACTTGCTTCTTACATTGCATTCTCCATCATTCTACATTCATTCTACATTCATTCTACATTCATTCTCCATCATTCTAACTTCGTTCTTGCACTTACCTCTTACATTGCATTCTCCATCATTGTAACTTCGTTCTTGCACTTCCTTCTTACATTGCATTCTCCATCATTCTAACTTCGTTCTTGCACTTACCTCTTACGTTGCATTCTCCATCATTGTAACTTCGTTCTTGCACTTGCTTCTTACATTGCATTCTCCATCATTCTAACTTCGTTCTTGCACTTCCTTCTTACATTGCATTCTCCATCATTCTAACTTCGTTCTTGCACTTGCTTCTTACATTGCATTCTCCATCATTCTAACTTCGTTCTTGCACTTTCTTCTTACATTGCATTCTCCATCATTCTAACTTCGTTATTGCACTTGCTTCTTACATTGCATTCTCCATCATTCTAACTTCGTTCTTGCACTTACCTCTTACGTTGCATTCTCCATCATTGTAACTTCGTTCTTGCACTTGCTTCTTACATTGCATTCTCCATCATTCTAACTTCGTTCTTGCACTTCCTTCTTACATTGCATTCTCCATCATTCTAACTTCGTTCTTGCACTTGCTTCTTACATTGCATTCTCCATCATTCTAACTTCGTTCTTGCACTTTCTTCTTACATTGCATTCTCCATCATTCTAACTTCGTTCTTGCACTTCCTTCTTACATTGCATTCTCCATCATTCTAACTTCGTTCTTGCACTTACCTCTTACGTTGCATTCTCCATCATTGTAACTTCGTTCTTGCACTTGCTTCTTACATTGCATTCTCCATCATTCTAACTTCGTTCTTGCACTTCCTTCTTACATTGCATTCTCCATCATTCTAACTTCGTTCTTGCACTTGCTTCTTACATTGCATTCTCCATCATTCTAACTTCGTTCTTGCACTTTCTTCTTACATTGCATTCTCCATCATTCTAACTTCGTTATTGCACTTGCTTCTTACATTGCATTCTCCATCATTCTAGCTTCGTTCTTGCACTTTCTTTTTCGTTGCATTCTCCATCATTCTAACTTCGTTCTTGCACTTGCTTCTTACATTGCATTCTCCATCATTCTAACTTCGTTCTTGCACTTGCTTCTTACATTGCATTCTCCATCATTCTAACTTCGTTCTTGCACTTGCTTCTTACATTGCATTCTCCATCATTCTAACTTCGTTCTTGCACTTGCTTCTTACATTGCATTCTACATCATTCTAACTTCGTTCTTGCACTTGCTTCTTACATTGCATTCTCCATCATTCTAACTTCATCCTTGCACTTGCTTCTTACAATACATTCTCCATCATTCCAACTTCATTCTTGCACTTGCTTCTTACATTTTATTCTCCATCATTCCAACTTCATTCTTGCACTTGCTTCTTACAATACATTCTCTATCATTCTAACTTCAATCTTGCACTTGCTTCTCACATTGCATTCTCCATCATTCTAACTTCGTTCTTGCACTTGCTTCTTACATTGCATTCTCCATCATTCTAACTTCGTTCTTGCACTTGCTTCTCACATTGCATTCTCCATCATTCTAACTTCGTTCTTGCACTTGCTTCTTACATTGCGTTCTCCATTATTCTAACTTCGTTCTTGCACTTCCTTCTTACATTGCATTCTCCATCATTCTAACTTCGTTCTTGCACTTGCTTCTTACATTGCATTCTCCATCATTCTAACTTCGTTCTTGCACTAACCTCTTACATTGCATTCTCCATCATTGTAACTTCGTTCTTGCACTTGCTTCTTACATTGCATTCTCCATCATTCTAACTTCGTTCTTGCACTTCCTTCTTACATTGCATTCTCCATCATTCTAACTTCGTTCTTGCACTTACCTCTTACGTTGCATTCTCCATCATTGTAACTTCGTTCTTGCACTTGCTTCTTACATTGCATTCTCCATCATTCTAACTTCGTTCTTGCACTTCCTTCTTACATTGCATTCTCCATCATTCTAACTTCGTTCTTGCACTTGCTTCTTACATTGCATTCTCCATCATTCTAACTTCGTTCTTGCACTTTCTTCTTACATTGCATTCTCCATCATTCTAACTTCGTTATTGCACTTGCTTCTTACATTGCATTCTCCATCATTCTAGCTTCGTTCTTGCACTTTCTTTTTCGTTGCATTCTCCATCATTCTAACTTCGTTCTTGCACTTGCTTCTTACATTGCATTCTCCATCATTCTAACTTCGTTCTTGCACTTGCTTCTTACATTGCATTCTCCATCATTCTAACTTCGTTCTTGCACTTGCTTCTTACATTGCATTCTCCATCATTCTAACTTCGTTCTTGCACTTGCTTCTTACATTGCATTCTACATCATTCTAACTTCGTTCTTGCACTTGCTTCTTACATTGCATTCTCCATCATTCTAACTTCATCCTTGCACTTGCTTCTTACAATACATTCTCCATCATTCCAACTTCATTCTTGCACTTGCTTCTTACATTTTATTCTCCATCATTCCAACTTCATTCTTGCACTTGCTTCTTACAATACATTCTCTATCATTCTAACTTCAATCTTGCACTTGCTTCTCACATTGCATTCTCCATCATTCTAACTTCGTTCTTGCACTTGCTTCTTACATTGCATTCTCCATCATTCTAACTTCGTTCTTGCACTTGCTTCTCACATTGCATTCTCCATCATTCTAACTTCGTTCTTGCACTTGCTTCTTACATTGCGTTCTCCATTATTCTAACTTCGTTCTTGCACTTCCTTCTTACATTGCATTCTCCATCATTCTAACTTCGTTCTTGCACTTGCTTCTTACATTGCATTCTCCATCATTCTAACTTCATCCTTGCACTTGCTTCTTACAATACATTCTCCATCATTCTATATTCATTCTTGCACGTGCTTCTTACATTGCACTCTCCATCATTCTAACTTCATTCTTGTACTTGCTTCTTACAATACATTCTCCATTATTCTAACTTCGTTCTTGCACTTGCTTCTTACATTGCATTCTCCATCATTCCAACTTCATTCTTGCACTTGCTTCTTACATTGCATTCTCCATCATTCTAACTTCGTTCTTGCACTTGCTGATTACATTTCATTCTCCATCATTCTAACTTCGTTCTTGCACATGCTTCTTACATTGCATTCTCCATCATTCTAACTTCGTTCTTGCACTTGCTTCTTACATTGCATTCTCCATCATTCTAACTTCGTTCTTGCACTTGCTTCTTACATTGCATTCTCCATCATTCTAACTTCGTTCTTGCACTTGCTTCTTACATTGCATTCTCCATCATTCTAACTTCGTTCTTGCACTTGCTTCTTACATTGCATTCTCCATCATTCTAACTTCGTTCTTGCACTTGCTTTTTACATTGCATTCTCCATCATTTTAACTTCGTTCTTGCACTTGCTTCTTACATTGCATTCTCCATCATTCTAACTTCATTCTTGCACTTGCTTCTTACATTGCATTCTCCATCATTCTAACTTCATTCTTGCACATGCTTCTTACATTGCATTCTCCATCATTCTAACTTCATTCTTGCACTTGCTTCTTACATTGCATTCTCCATCATTCTAACTTCATTCTTGCACTTGCTTCTTACTGCTCTGGCTTCTGCCAAGTCATTGAGTACCTTCATTGTGGCTTTCTAGGCTATTGTTTTTTTGTATTATATTTACACGAGCATATTTGTGTTTTACTTATATTGCCTATTGATGCTGCCTTGTTGGTTAGAGATTAGATCATGGCGGGGATTTCTTTATTTACACTGTCCTGTTTTAATGGGATGACAGTAGGGTAAGTGTGAGGTTTGGTGCACCCTAGAACCGGTTTAAACCCCCAGTGGCCTACTTTGCCACTGACCGTTCCAAGGCGGTAGCCCTATTGTCAACCCTTTTTGTGTTTGTGATGTCGTTTGCATTTATTATTGCTTTTGCCTTCTTGTTTGTCTGTTTGCGTGTTTGTTTCTGTGTTTTGTGGTTTACTGTCCTCCTTGAATGCTACTTTCCCTGTCCGATCTTTTTATATTTCTTTACATTGCATTCTCCATCATTCTAACTTTATTCTTGCACTGGCCTCTTACATTACATTCTCCATCATTCTAACTTCATTCTTGCACTTGCTTCTTAATTACATTCTCAATCACGTTTAACCCTTCTGTATTATTCAACTATTGTTCTGATGCATTTATAATACTTTCTTCTGTATTGTACCGTACCTATTTACTGATTACTGATTTTACATATTCTACTTCTACTGTTTTCTATAGTCTAGATCATCTGCTAGATAGATCAAGACAAACGTCTAGAACAGTCCTCCTGAATAAAGTTTGATTTTTGCCGATACACTGGTAACGTTTCTGATTGGCTGAGACAGGAACACCCGCTATTCAAGACATACAGAAAGGCAGAAAGACTATAAATTTATATAGAAACAAAGAGGGAAACTTCATCATTATATCGACGAACTAAATGCGGATGGTCAGAAATACTTTAATACAAAAAGCATTAATTACGGTCACGTGGTTCCAGTTTCAAATTTGCTTCTGCACAACCGGTCAAGACGTTTGTATTTACAATCAAGCGTGGAAGATGATCAAGACTACTGTTTTGTACTGTTTTCTTCCTTACCTTTCGTTTTACCGAATATTTTTCCAACGTTGCCTTTTTACTTACTGAGTAAATTGACACATATTTCTTTATTCTTAATACCAGCTGCAATGATTCTTTCCACAACGATACTATAGTTTTTTAATTTACAGTTTCCTACTGATGATATAAAGGCTGGTTCCATATTCTGGAAATGTTTGAGTTTTTTAAGCCCAAGTTCAAAACAGCAAATTTAAGACAAAAATGTTCATTTATCAAATGGACTGGAAGAGACTGGAGGAGTGATTAAACAATAAATTCCGTGATTATTGCATACCGAAAGCGATTTAACCAATACAATCCGTGATTATTCTGCATACTGGAAAAACAACGAGTCGTAATAGAATGATAGGTGATGTGTAGAGCTAACTCGAAAACGAGATCAAACGCACACACTTCGGATTTAGTGGCGTACAGTAACCAATTGGCCGCAACCAGAAACCTGTTATGTTTCTAGTTAGAGTTCCGCTTATAAAGACCAAACTCACAGACAGTCAATGTCTAATTCCACTTGTTAACTTGTTAAGTTGTTTTTTCTTTATTCACAATATACAAAGGCAGAACAATATAAAACGTCACGTATGGTATATAAAGTCAGAAAACATTTAAGCAATGCCGATCAGTCATCAAACCAGGTTCGTTTAAAGTATATTTCATTTACAAACGCTCTTGGCACCAGCTCTTGTTTATTGTGACAACCTCTTTCCACTATTTAAAAAATAAATAATACCAACCTACAGCGTAAATCACTAACATTGTTTGGTTAAATGCATTCAGTATATGTCCGAAATGTTATATGAGTTCAAAAATCGTTTAGTTGATTTTGTATTAATTCGTCAACACTCAGCAGATTTTGACGATAAATGAGTAAACACACACCATTCTTCCACATGTTTTAAAATATATGCATTATTACGCAAGCGGGTACATGCCCGTCCCCTCCTGAATATCTCGTTTTTATTGTATTTCTGGACTTTTTCCTTTTCGTATTTTGGCAATGTGCACGCAGCAGCGTTATTAGCGTACACGTATCTACACCCTTACTTTGGAATAATCGAGCCAGATCTGTATGGCTTTAAAGTAGAACACCGCATACGCCGTTGTTAGGGGACGTACGAGGTGTTTTTTTCTATATTACCTCTCATGCGTAGATTCGATTCAATAAAACCGAGTCTGCTACTTCCTTCTCTTTATTGTGTTCGTTGACAGAAAAGCAGTATTTCATTACAAGAAAAAGTATTTGCGATAACATTTGGTACTGTCTATTTTAACTGATATGTGACTTCCTCGGAGACCTCGTAATTTGAAATCGGGAATCCAAGAATTTCATAACAAGGTGTTTAGTTCCTGGTGATAAATCGGCTAATGATGTAATACTTGTTTGACGCCTACATTACGTCAATGTTTAATCGCTGGTATCGGGAGAATTTATTCGAATAATCCAGTTCAATGTACTGAGGATGATGTTGTTTACAGGCATCACTGCACCACTTTCAAACTTGGAGTCGACGGAAAGGAAAATAAACTTCCAAATAGGTACTGGATTCCTGAATTTCACGAACAGCCTTATAAAGTCCGCTTTTATTTCTTATTCTAGTGCCTGCATCATAAAAAACATCTCCAAACTTTTAATTTCTTGTTTTAGCGTCGTGAAATATCACATATTGTGCTAAAGTTTATGACAACTCCGGGGTTAATTGTTTTATTCAGGAGACGTTCTTTATACTATTAGTGTCTCACTAACAGTTATTTCCCTTGCCAGTCACGGTAGGAACTTTCTGAAGCTTAAAAAAAGATCTGTGTTATTCGGTTCTTGTTTATTTCTTAAAATGTGCAAATATTTTCTCTTTTTTTGTTTCAGGTGACAATAATGGGGCAAGTTCATGATTTCATACAGGTTAGGATATGCCTGAATGTTTCTGAGCCCAGATCTGAGAATCTAATACTGGGTAGTGATACATTTGAAAATGTCTGTAAAATGGGTAAATGCAAGAGGGTCTCTTCAAACTATTGATATTAAAAAAAAAGCAAATTGGACAACCCCGTGTTTTTTGCTGGATATTTCGCGCAACAGACATCAAGTTTCACACAGAAACTATTTTTAAGAAAATTCATTAAGTTCTACAGTGGTCCAGAGGGGTCCTGCTACATATGCAGAGCTATGTAAAATTAACTGTGTTGTGAGACGTCAAGTTTCGTCTATAAGTACATATGATAATATTTTCGTCAGGTATGAAACTACCGTTTAAAGACAAATTGTTGATATTCCTATGGGTAGGAATTGTGCACCTCTTATCGTAGATTTATTTTGTATTGCTGTAAAAAAGATTTCATGTTGAGTCTTTCACCAGATACTCGGCAGATGTCATCGAAACTTTAATAACACCTCTCGGTATTTGGATGACATATTGAACATTTACAACTAATTCTGTTCTACTGTGGTTAATACTGTCTATCCTAAATAATTTCAACTCAACTCAGTTAACATTTCTGATACTGTCGCATTTTCTTTCGATTTACATCTCTCTATTGAAAATACTAAGAAAATTCTATGACAAGAACGATGATTTCAATTTTAACATTGTTAATTATCCCCACGTAGACATGGATTTCTCCAAGCAATTTCTAATGGTGTTTATTTTTCTCAACATATTTGTTTTTCTAGAGCTTGTAGTCAGGTTGAGGACTTTAATATTCGTAATAATTTGTATAACTGAAAAGGTACTCCGTCAGGGCTACACTTACCATGACCTTCAAAAAACCTTTGCAAATCGTAAGCCTTATCTAGGACAACTTAACATCCATAGTAATGTGATTAACAAACTTCGTATGTAATGCTGCCTTGTTGGTTAGAGAATAGTTCATGGCGGAGATTTCTTTATTTACACTGTCCCGTTTTATTGGGTTGGCAGTAGGGTAAGTGTGAGGTTTGGTGCACCCTAGAACCTGGTTTGAACCCCCATCTGCCTGTTTTGCCACTGACCGTTCGAAGGCGGTAGCCCTATTGTCAACCCTTTTATGTTTGTGATGTCTGATTTGGCATTTTATTCATCTTTAAATTTCTTCTTTGTTTCTGTGTGTGTTTGTGGTTGACTGTCGTCGTTGAATGTTGCTTTTCCTGTTCGATTTTTATATCTATATTCGTATGATCCTTTGTTATGAACACTTTTATACAATTCTTATTAAACTGTTTACAACGTGTAAATATAGGTTATGACACTAGGCCATCCTTAAAAATGTGTTAGTTTGCTGTACTCCAACCTACCCACTAAAAAGGCAGCAATCAATCGTTTTTGTAAACATTTAGCGGACATTTTTTATTTGTTACATATTTTAGGATCATGCCGCAAATCGAATCATTATCGGGGTTATATAGTGTTAATTTTAAATGAAAACATAACATTAAAATGAGACACATTAAAAAAAATCGTTTGTATATTAATAATATAGACAGGAAACTATGTTTTGTAAAACACTTTCACCACTGACTCGGCAAAAAATAAAGAATGTCAAAGCAAAAACGTACCTACCTACCCACTTGAAACCTTTTGGGACGCAAACCAGAATTACTAAAGGATATCCCTATCATTTTGCAAAAACCTGTATGTTTAGCTTGAGTATATGTTTAGCGATTGACCCATTGACAGTTGACCACCATGCTTTCCTCTTTGATTGTGATCGAACAGATTGTTGGCTCTACGATGACGTCTACATACATACTGAAAAGATAACGTTTGATGTTTGCTTGCCGTGTTCTTAAATGTTGCACACTGGCTAATGTCAAGTCATTGGGTACTTTTGGTTTTCTAGGCTTTTGATATTTATATTCACATATACAACACTGCTGCCATGCTTTGTGAAATTATATTGTGTATCCTCAGGGGCTTTTAAGCCTATTGGAAATTGGAGATTGGAAAAAAAAGATATCTATCATTATACTCTTTGTGCTATACTTATATTGCCTATTTCTGCTGCCAAATTTGTTAGAGAATATAGTCTGGCGGAGATTTCTTTATTTACACCGTTTGAGTTTTGGTTTCTCATAGAACCTGGTGTACTTAGACATTTGGATGATGTTATAACATGGCTTATTTTATTTAGAAATGATGTCTCGTCTGCTCTAGATGGCTAAATTGACTATATTCTATGCACCACTTTATTTCACATAAAAACGTAGCAACTTTGTTCTGCCATATAAGTATTGTTTTCCTGATATTACGTTCATATGCATAGTTTTGAATTACTGTCATACACTATATTGTTGACATTGCTCATGCATAAAACATGTATTTGGTTGAAAACTGAACTTGACCATACCTCATTCATTTTGGATACCTTTTTCTTTCATAAGGATGGCTGACCAATAGTCCTTAAAGCTACAAAGGTTGGGCTCAACTAAGAATTCATATACGTATTTAATGTTAGAGTCCCTGAGTTTGTTGAATTACCTACCAACTGAGAGTCCGTACTGATATGGCACTGAGTTTGTTGAATTACCTACCAACTGAGAGTCCCTACTGATATGGCACTGAGTTTGTTGAATTACCTACCAACCGAGAGTCCCTACTGATACGGCACTGAGTTTGTTGAATTACCTACCAACTGAAGAGTCCCTACTGATATGGCACTGAGTTTGTTGAATTACCTACCAACTGAGAGTCCCTACTGATATGGCACTGAGTTTGTTGAATTACCTACCAACTGAAACAGAAATGGAGCACAGGAAACACTTCCTCCTAACAAACAGATTGTGCAGTAAAGCAACTGTTCTTGTCGAGGCTATTCGAACAGTTCTTCCCAGATATTTGTCGTATTTTGAATAAATATAGAATAACCCATAGGCTATCCTCGATGATTATGTGTCCAATGCAGAATTTCCAAGCAAAATATCCTGGAAAAGGTTATTAATACCAATACTCCTAACAAGATTATAAATGATTGGCTGGACAGAATGTCATCAACAGCGAGTTGCAAATTCCTTGCAGCAAATTAGTCCATTATGGATGTACTCTCAATATAAACATAATCATAATTTATGGTATTATGCAGTGTTGTCAAATTAAACCCGTTTTTGGACGGTGCCTTCAGGCAACCGTCCTATGTAGTGGGAAATCTGGCTGACAACAAACTTCTACTAGAAACCAAAGATCACCAGATTACAGCGCGATAAAATTAGTACCATTTGCAAGGCTGTAAATGGGCAAAAGATCCGTATATTAACAAAATATTGATAAATATGTAAGCGTTGGTAAACAGTGATTTTAACTTAAGTTTAAGTAATATCTGATTTTGAAGTGATGTGATACTGTACAAATTAATGCGCATATGTCTTATAACGTAAACATCCCAAGCGTCTACATGAGGTTAGGGGTAAAAGCCATACCGTACCGTACATTCTGAAACATAACGAAAATAGCAGGTGCGTAGTACGGAGAATACCGAAAGTAGCAATGAATTTAGTAGCTACAATTTATATTTAGTAGCAATAATTTAGTAGCGGATCTAATAGAGATTATCAGTATATTATCAGTGTATGAAGGATGTTTAGAACGACAAACGATAATGTTATTAATTTATTTATATCATATATTAGAACAATTAGTATCGTACATGAAATAGATATATACAGATGTTTTTAGATAATAAATAGAATCCGTGCCGTACCGTACATAATTTGTGTGACAGTTATCACAAATAAAGATGTAATGTAATCAACATTATTACATAAATATCCGACATGGGGTCAATAACATGACCAAGAAATTAATGACACTAAATAACGTAACAATTCAAATTGGTAACGTAATTTAAAGTTGTGACAAACACGCAGATTTCAATGACCAACTTTGTCTGACGTTTTCATTTTACAATTATTCCCCTTTGACACTTATACAATTTAAACATCCCTGCATAACTTCACTTTTTATCCACCGCCGATTAGGCGGAGGGATATAGAAATGCCGTTGTCCGCCTGTCCTTCCGTCCGTCCCATAGGTTTGGTAATGCCTCATCCGTCAATAATAGTTTGCACAAATGTTCACCACCTCAGTATGCAACCCTCTTTTTTTTTTCGGAATTTGATTTCTGTATCTGTATGGTACACGTTTCCGTCACAATTGACGATTACAACGCGGGTTGGTTGCGCATTAATTAATATCAAATATACTTAACAATGAATTAAAGTGAGAAGAAAAAATGAGCAAAAATGGATAGGAAAGGTAGAAGGAAGATATTCTTACTCGCTAATTGCGTGATAGGCCTTCATCCTCAATCCTGTCTGTGTACCGTAGCGGACCCTGGGAATTCACCCAACCAGCATAGCACTGAGAATTACTAGAACCTTACAATCAACTGGGACAGGGTTTAGAATGAAAGTTTGGAAAGCTCCTGTTTGTAAGATACCAAATCAGGAGCCTCAGCTATAGTGGCGGGTAGACTATTCCAACGACAAACTGTTCTTGGGAAAAAACTAAATTTGAGATAGTCGCTGGAAGAAGATAACTGTCTAAATTTCAAAGAGTGATTGGACCTGGTGCGAGATGATGCAGGTGTCAGGAACTCGGATGCTGGTATGTCCACTAGCCCGTGAATAATCTTAAAGAGCATGGTGAGCTGGCTCTTAGTACGCCTTGACTCCAGGGTCTCCCCATTCTAGGTGCTCCAACATAGATGTAACACTGCTAGTCTTCCTGTATCATATTTTGTTCAATACTTTCTGAGTGGCACCGTCTATCAGCACTTCCAGTGCTTTGATTATTAAAGGTTTTACAACTTTATTTCACAAAACTGCTTAGTTTCACAAAAACAGTGAACAGTAAAAGCAAACTGCAGCAAAATACACATACATATTATAAATACATGGCAAAATTTCGGTGCTAATAGAAAACGAGTATTCATATTAGTAAATGATATCAGAGAAAAACAGTATTTAAGCATATATTTTTGAGAAAATAATTATATTCAATTGTAGAAATATTCATATCATAACAGTTACACATACAGTGGGTTGGGGAGGGGAGGGAAGTGGGGTGGGGTGGGGGTGGTGGTGGTGGTGGGGGTGGGAGAGTATAGAATCACGTAGTCTAAACGTCTACATTTAAAATGAAAGGAAAATGTCTATATAGGTTTTAATTTGGATTTACCCGTTCAAATGTTATGACATTATTGTACTATAACTGTAATTTTTTAACAGCGATTTTTGCACCAATATTTACATAATTTCATTGTATTCCTAGAAGTGCAAAACTTTAACAATTTATCTTATTTGAAGATTACATTTTGACTACCATTTATTATAACAGCAAATATTAATATCTCAATTTATTATGACTGTATGAATACTTCATTGAGGGTAGTAAATAATTATTGTTTTGAGGTGTTGCACTTAGTGATACATTCTGCATGGAAAAAATGCAGCAACTCATTTCACCTTTGCTTAATATATATAAATGTGTGCTTTTATGATATATCTTCAAGCCTGGAATTTTTAAACTTATCTAAAATATACGAGCTGAGAAAACTGAATTTAAACAGAAATTGATTCTTTACTACCAGTGATTATATACTCCCCATTGCACTGTACTACTCTTGTAGGTATACGGGAAGTAAATCACTGTGGTATTCATGCCTGGTGTAGTAGGTATACAGGAAGTAAATCACTGTGGTATTCATGTCTGGTGTAGTGTAGGTATACGGGAAGTAAATCTGTGTTCAATGTATATTCATTCTTTCCGGTTATTGGGAAACAGTCTTCTAAGCCGCTCTAAACAGATGAATATTTACATTTATTTTTATTTGTTCGTATGCGTGTGTGCATGCATGCGTACGTACGTGCGTGCGTGCGTGCGTGCGTGTGTGATAACAATGTTGTTTATGAATTTACCTATCATTTTTGTTATATGTTATATGAATTGTCAATGTAACAATATCTTTAATGGTGGAACAAAATTAAAAATGCTTGATCTTTTACAATAGATTTCTTGATATGTTTCTTAAATATGTATTCACAAAGTGCATTCACTAATTAAAGCGATATTCTCTTATACAGCTTATCATTCATTTAATGGTATATTTATTGTATACGTATATGGTACACATAGAAAAACTTATATGAATGCCTGTTTGATATTGAATTAATTAAACGAGTTGGATAAAATTATATAGAGTTTAATTAACATTGTTGAAGTGATACGGGAAATAATTCCCGAGTGAGAAAGATTCTTGCGATATAGAAACTCGTGCGTATATCGCAAGAATATTTCTCACGAGTGAATTATTTTCCGTATCACGACAAAAATGTTAATTAAACTATATAATATATATTCTATGATGAATTTCTTTCCAATCGTCTTTTGACACAAGTATTCCTTCTTCTGTCCCTCCTTTGGCGACAGCGCGGAGTAATATCATGACGTCAATTCGTGGCGTAATATCGTGACGTCTATCGTTTAGTTCATAACATTTGGCTACTGTGCTATCTTGCACACAAGGCGAGATAGCACAGTAGAGGAAGGGATATGTTATAGATTTTCTCAAACTGGGAAATTTCTATAATTCATCACAGAATATATAATATAAGATGATATTGAAGTAGGCACGAATGTAAGATCGTGCCACATAACGCTTATTTATTAATATAGCTGCCCTATATATGTATACATATATCTACAGTTGTCGTATGATGACATCGTATGTTTCGTATGATGACGTCATCGATTGCGTCCGTCTTTTCCGTACGACACAGAACAACTGAACTGCTTCATGGATTACCGTAATCTAGTATTTTAACGGTTACGGCAATCGGCGACTGCACACCGAGCTAAACAGAAAAGACTACTCGGCCAATCGACCTGCATTCGCGTATTTATTACATTAGTGTGTAATATATGTATTACAGTAGTGTGTAGTAATATGATATATACTATGATATATACATGTCATGACTTCCTGTGCAAATATATAAGGCTTCTTTGCAATATAACAGCTTTACGAAACATCATAACCTTCGGGTCTTTTTTTGTTTACAATAATCAGTAATACAATAATAAACATATCTCTTATGCCATCGAATTTCTCAGAGTTGCTGCAAAGTTGACAGAAGCCACTCCATTTACGATGTAGTCATTTTCCCATGTTTACACATGCAAGGTCATTATGAAGACCTTTAATAAGCATGACAACACATGATCTTATGAACATGAAGCGGGGCCCATGCAACATGAATTCTTTTTCTAACAAAAGAAGTAACGAAAACCTAGCGTACAGGTCAAGTAATTAATTATACATTTAAACAGTTTTCATGCTTAACCCCTGATTCAGCTGATTGATACGTATCATATATATGTATTGGATTATATCAAGCATTATGTCTCATTAGAATACTTTTTTTTAGTTTAAAATAGTGAATTTTCTCTAACTAATATAAATTGAAATGGAAAACTCCAACACTAGGAAAAGAGATGCTCGACTTAAAATTCCACTACTGGCTGGGGAATGTCGGTGAAAGGTGTTGTTTCTCCAGAAGTATACGTTGATGGTTCTGCGTATGAACCATATTTTTTCGAAATCTATTCAACATTGAAACTTTGTCATTCATAGACAAGTTAAGTTAAAAACGACCGTGAAACGTTTTTTCTAATAGAACAGAGGGAGAGGTCCTATTAAGTGTACGACTATTCTTTCCTCTTCATTGAATAAAGAATCATTTTAAGCACTGTAACGGTAAACCAGACACCTTAATTCCATTAAGCGATGGGAAAGCTTATTTTAGCAGGATTTTATAACTGATATTTCAACAATAAAACACGTTCAAAAACACCTTTTCTGAAAAAATGCGATAACTTGTTTAAAATTACGTATTACATGTCTTACTTTTGCAATATGCAAACTTTTTAAGCCGAAATTAAGGTTTAATTTCATACTCCAGCCAACCCCGTATTCGCTTCTTGGAGAAGGTGTTGGATGGGGTATGAAAGTTAATACTCGGACCACGTAATGGACCCTGGATTCGAGTCCCGGTTTTCGCACGTTTTTTTTACCACCTTTATGTTATTTATATTCATATTTATATTATATTACACTAATGTATAGAGGATATTTGTTGTTTTGGAGTGAATAACATATTTTATTTCATCGAGAAGTGAGAAAACTTTATATTTTCACGAATGCGAAGCATGAGTGAAAATATAAAAGTTTTCTAACTTCGAGATGAAATAAAATATGTTATTCACGACAAAACAACAAATTTTCTTTTTATTTTATGATTTTACAAACAATTTCATTAACTAAACCGTTTTACACACCTGGCTACGCGCTCTGTTCACGATGACGTAACGAAACGTTACATGACGTCACTTTTTTTTGAAACCGTTATAGTCATAGAAAGAATGTAATTAAATAAACAGTTGATTTAACAGTATAACAGTTGGAATATCTGTTAGATGTGTTTCTGTGCATTTGGGTTGATTGTACATTAAAAAAGTAGTCCCGGTAGCTACTGTGGAAATAAAACTCTATATTCCACAGTGTGGAATAACACTTTTATTTCACTGATAAAACACAGTATTTCATTGCTTATCATAAAATAAATAATGATATTTCATTACACTTACACACGTCAAGTCAATAAAATGAGCATGAACAGTCGCAATTCAAAAAAATATTTTATCCGATAAAACACAAGCTGACATATTAAAGGTCCGTGCCATCCTCAGATGAGTCATTACCGCTATTATCAACACTTCCAGTTTTTCTGTCATTAAGAGACGGGTCATTGATGTAGCTGACGCTCCTCTGTACACCACTTCTCTCACCACTTCTCTCACCATGACGAACACTGGATGCACCACATGCAGTGATGTAGTCATCGTCAGATGTCTGTCCATCGCGAACATTATTACCATCAGCTTGATAAGCCACGTTATTACCCCGTAAACTCACGAACACATCTTCAGTACCATCAACATAATTATTGAGAGCACCACATCGCTCATTCAGCACAGTATCTGAAGGAGCTCTTATTGGAGAGTCCATATCGTTGTTCGGAGGCTTTCTCCCAAACTGCTGGGTATTATCTAAAACAAAATATAATCTGTAGACAAAATTTGTCAGTAAATCAATATTGCTTCTAAAAGCTGTCTTTTGGAATCTTCGAGTCCAATACTTGCGGCTTTAAAGCAGGCTGCCTCTTAAGCCGGTGCTAGGGGTCATGATAGGTGCTGCACCTTATATTACCTCTCATGAACAGACAGATCCTGCTACATTTCTCCCTTTTTTGTGTTTTCTGCTTCCACGGGATCACCTTTTCATTATTTTCATGTTTTCAACATAGATTGGAATAATAATAATAGTACATACAAAGCAGGCGTTGATTAAAACACATCATATGACATTGGCAGTCATTTAAGATGTATTTTCATGGGAAAACGACTCTCATACTCTTTTACTTTTACAATCTTCAGATTATCAATGTTAAGCTCTTCCAGTGGAGCTTATCGGTTGATATTTAAATCGATCTATCAAATTATATAAACCGAGATTCTCTCAGAAATTGTGGGAACGGTATTCAGAACACTGAATTCAGAACTAAGTACAATTTATTTAATTGAAAACGAGTGCTTACAACCTGACTATTGAAAAGGGTAGCGGCATGACGATCACGTCAATCAGTGAGATTATTTTATTTTCAGTCAGTTAAAACTCAAGAGTCGTTATGATAACATTTACAACAATTGTAAATTTACATTTATATTTTTCACTTTTCCACTCTCGATTTTAGCTCTTATTCAAAATATTTCTTCTAGAGAAAAAACTAAATAGTTGGCACAGTATCAAGGCATTTTTTTTATTAACGGGCGTTTAGACAATTACACTATGCAGACTTGCCAAGAAGTTTGTTAAGCCTTTGTATTCCTATTAGATAATATTTTCGTCCGGTATGGAACTACTGTGTATACACAAATTGATTGTATCCCAATGGATATGAAATGTGCACCTCTTGTCGCAGATTTGTTTTCGTTTTGCCATGAACGATTATTCATGTTGAGTCTTTCACCAAATACTTAAAAAGATGTAATCAAAGCCTTTTTCTCTCGGTATCTGGATGAGATATTGAACATCGACAGCCCTATCTTTCAACTTTGGTTAATAATATCTATAGGTTGAACCAACTCAACACAGCTAGTATTTCTGATACTGTTGTTTCATTTCTCCATTTTATATCTCTCGATTGAAAATGAAGAAATACGAAGCAAAGTCTATGACAAGGGAGATGATTTCAATCTATACATTGTTAATTATCTCCCATTTAAACGGGTTCGTTCTCCGAGTAACTTCTTATTGGGCATGTGTTTCTCAACTTATATTTTTTCAGATATCTGTGTCGAGTTGAGAACCAAAAGGGACACACGTCAGTCTTGAAGTTTTTATCAATCATTTTAATTAGCGTCTCGATTTATTAATTCAGTATCAGTTTTATCTGGCATATACAAGAATATTGATTAAATACAATTTGGAGTTTTCAATGTGTCTTCGATATTTTACCATTTGTATAAATATGTAATTGTTGCACTATTTTCAGCAGTTAGTAACGTGTAAAAACAATCTGCTTCGCAGAATTATAATAATTTATGTTAATTATTACAAAACTGCAAAGTATGTAGAAAAACTAACGGGTCGACACAAGTTTTTTTATTTTTTTTATTTTTTATTTTTTTGAGCCGTCTTTTGACTCGACACAATATTGCTGTATGCCCCTTTAACATTCGTATCCTTTGCCTACTCCAACCGGGCTACCGTTATCGTAAACTTAGAAAAAACAACTTTGCACAGTTTTATTACCGTACTCCTGATCTATCTTTAAAATATAAAGGTAATTTAAAAACTCTTCTTCGACAAGGACTTCTATGGTGACTTTACAACTTCGTAAGATCCTTGGTCATGATCACTTCTGCGACGACCTGACATATTGTGGACCATATGTCCTGAATTGGATGGTAACGTTTAATGTTTGCCTTCAATCTTGTCTTGTCGTGCTCTAAGGGCCTATTCTCTTGTTGCTCTGGCCTAGTGAGTACTCCCTGTGTGTCTTTTAGGCTTTTATTTTTATATGGCTATATATATGAATGTTCATATTTGTCTTTTACTTGTATTTCCTCTTACTGCTCCCTATTGTTTTAGTGGTTATAGCCTGGTGGGGATTTCCATGTTTACATTAGGATGTCAAAACGATATAGTGAGGTTTAGTGCACCCTAGAACCTGGTTTAAACCCACCAAGTCTAACTTTTATATCTACGTTTACCAGTTCAATTGGCAGCGATAATATAATAGAAGATAAAGATTTTGTTAAAAATAAGTTGTTTAAAGTATGCTGGGAGACGATTTATTTATATTCTTTGAACAGTATTTCAAAAATGTCTTCAATTTGTCATGTTTATATAAGGACAAATTGATATGGTTATATTTAATGTCATGTTTGAATAGTGATATTATAAAGAAATTGGATTTTGTTTTATATATCTTTACTTCTGAATGAGAAATGAGTATATGTTAGTAGGATTATTACTATAGTAACTTGTTCTGGAAGTTTGTATCACCTCGAGTAGGTAAATGCCAGATCAGGATCACACGAGAGGCGTGTTATATACCTATTTGCATATCATTAAAGTAAAATACATGTAAAAAACAACAAATTAACTGAACACCACCAACAGGAAAGACATGCAAACATGTATATTACACGCGCATAAAAACATGTACATTACATTGCAACAACTACACATGTGTTCATTACACATGGGTTAACAATTCAAATTCTGGTGAAGTTACCAACAGACATAATGTTAAATTAATTAATTAATCCACAATGTTCACAAATGCACAAACAAACTTTCTGATAGTTCACATTTCATGTTAAAACATCTATTGTTCTGAATCGATTACTAGCTGGGCAATCCCCAACATTCCAATCTGACATGTGCGTATGGGAAGTTCCAAAATATATATTTTTAGTAGTATAGTGAGATAGATTCAGAAAACCTCTAGAGGTGATACAGAGTTTTGTATTCCATTGTAGGGAAATGAAGGTACTAGGTATAAACGTATTAATAGGTAAATAATAAAAACGTTTTTTCAATACTCTTCACCTTTTCAAATATAGATCAAACGAGTATCAAGTTCGATGAAACTATTGTTGTATGAATAAATGAGAATGCCCTTCTATGTAACCTCATGTGGATCTCCGATACAACTTTGTGTGATAATTTCGACTACTTCCTCTATACCCACCTCTGTTATAATCTTTGATATGGTGATAATCCACCTCACCGCCTGCTGTATGAGATGTGTTTTGTATACCATCTCCCTGCTCCATATACACAGGCGTCAGGTACGTATGTGAAAACCGAAAATGTCCCTCCTCTGAAAGCAGATACAAAAGCCGACCAGGTAATGTAGAATTCAAGGACAACAGTCAACCAAAGACACGCATAGAAACAAACAATAGTTGCAACGATGAACACGATGTAAGACAGGACATCACAAACATAAAAGGTGGTATAACATGGCTACCGTCTTGAAGTTAATATAGCACACATATACTGAACAAAAAAAGAAACGTCCGACTTTAAGCACACTTAAATGAGTACTAAATATCCCATTAAACCGTTTTAAATTTGCCAAGCAATAAGCTTTTATGGATGATATGGAAATGCTAAAGGGAGGTAATTTGATGATTGTTGATAATCAAAAGCTGCACAATCTGTGTTATGTTTTTTGTGATTTTTGTAAGGAACATATAGAAAATATTTCTCGCACAAATTTTGGTAATTTTCGTAGATTTAACTTGTTTTTGTGGCAAACATGCATGTTTTAAGAAAAAGGGGCTAACTCCATTGTGTACTGAACTTTTCAAAAACATTTTTGTTTGGACTATTGTTGTTCAGTATTTATTGGATCGATTTCACTCGGATGCTTCAGTGAAGTGAGGCATACAGTAATTTGAGCGTACGATTATTTTCTTCAATTTATTAAAGAACTGGAGGCGAACTGGAATTGGTGCCAGTTCCAATACAAGAGAATATCCTGATAGCGTGCTTCAGTTTCATATGAAATGTGCACATGCATTCAATAAGCCGCATATTAAGTTCGGTTAAATTATTATTTATACACAAACTAGCTGAGTCTTCGTGTTTTTCCGGCCAAACTATTTCATTAACAATATTTGAATCGATTATTTTATAGGGCCTACTTTAGTGAATGTCATTGAACATGTAACTGAAACACATTATGGTGGTTTGTGTTTGTGACGTCATATGCCTTTATTCTTTGTTAATATTGCCATTCATGTTTGTCCTTTTTGCGTGGTTTTGGGTTTACTGTGTTCTGGGAAAGCTGCATTATCTGTTCGAGTTTTATACTTATTTTTAATCTTATTTGGATTGATGCCCATTATTCTTCCAAATCGCCTCCAGTCACTTTAATACGAAACAGCAAGGAGAACAATGTGCTTTTTAAAATTATTTTACAACAGTTTTAAAATCATATTTTTTACTGAAAAATCCATATGCGGACTTTAGACATATAATGCATTATATGCCTTTAAGAACAATACAACCCGCACGCGCACTAAAGTCATGTGTCCATACAACTATTAAAGAAAGATATTTTTTTTTTAAATATTTTAAAATTTTAAGTAGCTATCCCGCCATCAACATGTAAAATTTACAACAGATGTACCAACTTTCTCAATCTACGGACAGCGAGGTATATATATAACTTATATATTTTGTGAATCTAAATTCTATAGACACAATACATACGGCTTTAATCAGCCAGACAAACCCCAAAAACTCGGGCGTCGAATTAAGTGTTACAATCTCACAGTTTATTTCACGCATATTCAACGCGTATGCACGAATACATTACCTATTTTAAAACAGCAGCCTTGCCTGTTACATATGTACAGCAATATGCCGGTCAGTATACAGCATATAAGGCTGAGAATCGCCATCGCCACTATCACGCCCAGGGGCAATCCTTCGTCCACTGTCCCGGTCCTGTATTAATATATATTAATATATAAAATTAAAAAACACAGTAGACACATACAGTTGCAAAGGATCCAGTAATTATAATGTATGCTGCATTATATAATTAACAAATAGCAACTACCTATGATTACATGTGGCACTGTTGCAGATACCGACCATTAACTCATGCTACTTGCATTTTTTTTAACCCTTTCCTGCCACAGTCGAAAACATTGATTTGTAAGACCAGTGTAAACCCAGACCAATCTGCACATAACGCGCAGGCTGTTTTTTGCCACTAAGTAAGAATTGTTTCCATACCTTTTATATTTAAAATAGCACCGGAAGTTTGAATTCAAATGTTAGCAGACGACAATTGAAATTTGGCGGCCAAAGGGTTAAAGATTGTCCTATAAAACTCTATGTTAAACTGTGAAACCTGGGACAGAGTCAGATTTGATATATGTAAAATATATGACACCTACATTTTGTAGTTTCAAGGAAAAGGGTTTTGCAAGTGTTTATTTTTATTTTTATGTCTATGCATCTCTACATACATACTTTGGACGCCCGGGAAGCCCAGTTGTTGACCCTGGGAGTATAAACTTGATATAACAATCATGACTGAAAGTCAGTGGTTCTAGGGAATAATGTTTTTCTAGCTTTGGACACTATTTAGTAACGGGGTCATCTGGGATATTGAACTGACTTACTTCCCAAATGAGAAGAGCTGTCCCTACGGTCATTCCTATGTATTTTGGTTAAACATAAGTAAAGTAGTTTTTGTAAATAAGTGAGGTAAAGGTTAATGGACGTACGCCGCATGAATCAAAGACGAATTTGGGCGACTCTCAGGTGGGATAAAAGTAGACGAAAACACTATAAATGAACTCACGCAAAAGCGTTAGGTCAATGCATATCATTCTCATTACAGGTACATTTCGAGGGTTCAGTGCAAAACTATTGTATCTCCTTCTTTATTCATATGTAGTTACACTAGTTTTGGGCTGACCTCGATTTTCTCGTAAATTATATAGAATCATATTCCACGTTAGCGTCGTTATTATTTAATGCACTGGTAAAATTACATTTAAACCGCTATTCCAGATTGGAAGTTTGTTCGCACATAACATAAAATGAACTCACTTTGGTTCCGGGAAACAAACTTTGCAGTATCCTTGACCGGCACAAGTAGAGTTTATCACCGATCCACTAATTTCGGCAAATGTTTCTTTACGGAAGTCTAAGATACCCTGAATGCTACTACCGATCTGCAAATAACAAGACAGATACATGTCAATAAAGAATGTTGAATAACGCTTACTACCATGGGTATCGCATGGCTACATATACCATCTATTACTGGTATTGTTAGCCAAATACGCCTTCTATAATTGGTATTGCATGGCTACATAGGTCATCTATTACTGGTATTGTTAGCCAAATATGCCTTCTCTCATTGGTATTGCATGGTTACATACATATTATATTATTTGTATTACGTGGCTACATACATCTTCTATCATTGGTAATACATAGATGCTAACGCCATATATTATGTGTATGGCATGGCTACATAATTATGTCTTCTATCATAGGTATTGCTTGGCTACATACACATTCTATCATATGTATTACGTAGCCAATTATGATTTCTTTCATTGATATTACATGGGTGCTTATGTCATATACACTGAACAAAATTGCTTAGTATCAACTTTTGTATCTTAACTAACTTTCTTATTTTAAATATATTTTAGAAAAGATAAATGATAAGTATTTTGTTTTGACCCATAGTTTGTAAAACATTTATGTTTTGTTTAAATTGTTACATCTTTTGAGAGTTACCCTCCCTTTATATGAAAACATGAAATGTGCTGATAAAACACATAACATGAGTCAAAGATCGCTTAAAGATATAAAATTCTTAAAATTGGTATGAAATAGTAGAAAAAAACATAAAAAATTGACCCCTTTACCGCAGATTCTCCGTCTATAAAAAAATGAAATATGGATAATCTTAAATTACCTCCCTTTCAATTGAATTTGTTTGAAATTCAAGTAACTGTAATTCAGCGTTAACATTAAATATTTCGAAAATTTCTTTTGCAAACGCATATGTAGTGGTAATGCTAGTAAAACATGACGTCAAAATAATTTTAACTGGCATATTTTAGAATTAGGAACATCGAAAGCTTCACTAATTCGAAGTACTTAATAAAATCCTATATACCCAGTTGTATAAGTGTTATAACTTATTTCTAAGAAAACACATTGACTTAAAAGTTTTAAAATATGTTCATGCAATCAAAGTAGACGATTTACACTCATTATTTTGCAGTTTAACCGTATCTCTAATCAAGCACAAAATACACAAAACAATGAGAATATTATTGACATATTCTTAGGTTGATACTTAGCAATTTGGTTTAGATATCATTTGTTGTCATTGGTATTGCATGTATTCACACTACGCCTTCTAGCACTTATAAGTATGGCTACATACCCTATTTAGCATAAGCTTAAACAACTCATCAACAGTAGATATAAAAGTCGAACAGGAACTGTAGCATTCAAGGACAACATTCAACCGCAAAGAAACAAACAATAATTACAAAGATGAAGTAAATGCAAGATATGAAATCACAAACATAACAGGGTTGACAATAGGGTTATCGCATTAAAACGGTCAGCGGCGAAAAAGGCCGATGGGGTTTAAACCAGGTTCGAGAGTTCTAGTGCACCACCAAACCTCACTCTTACCCTATTGTCATAAAACGAGACAGTGTAAATAAAGACATCCCCATCAGGTTATATTCTCATATATGTGAAGCCAGAGCCCATGTGTATGATGTGCGAACGGCTTGCAAATGAGCTACATACTCATACAATCCAGCTACTGCTATAGGACAGAAGTTATTTGACAATGTTTGAACCAATTAAAGCAATGTAGTATGTCAAACCTTTTTATATTGCCCATCGTCTCCGAGTGTGACAGCATATATCTTGTATCCAGCAAGACCGTCACCCGTAGTGTTGTATATTGGACAAAGGCAGCGGTTTTCATCGAGCAACTTTTGCCTCTTGATTATATCAACAAACTAGACATAAATAAACACAGCCTTAATGAAATGTTTAGATTTTACATATACTTCAAATAACACATCCACATATATATCCTACCAGTAACTCATTGACAAAGTCCTTCATCTGCATGTTCATGAAAACGAACAACGAACAAATCAAAACGTTCAAGAAAATAGAAATTAAAGTTTTAGTTAATTGTTCAAGCATACGTTGTTTCAAGCAACAGTTAACGCCGAAGAACTGCTGATAAAGAGCAATCCAAAGTGTACACGTTGAGTCTTCGGATCAGGGGATCTAAACTACAGATAAGAAAACAATAATGCAAAGTATGACAAGCCAGTCGGAACAGTTACATAAGAAAACAGTAAGGGCAATGCATATGATAAAAAGACGAACAGTGTGCAGATGTCAGAAAAATACTTTGTTAACAATCAAAACTGATTTATCATGAACTATTTGAGCACTAGATAAACTAGTCATCATGAGACAAAATAAAGATTTTCTAATTTTGGCATCTGTGTTGTATAATGTTATAATGTGAATATGATAGACATCTGAAATATTATGTGTAATGGCTCACTGAATAGAACGTTGTTTCATGGTTAGAATGTGAAGAATTGGTAAATTATCATAGTTAGAAACAAAACGATAACTAACTTATTGATTACATTTATAAACAACACGTATAATAGCAACTGGATTGAAAGATTAGTGTATGTGACGGGAATCTCAGTTTTAATTTTAGCAATGTACATTTATATTAGAAGAAAGGGTTTAAGGTAAGATTATTTTTATTATTGAAATATGATCAATAGTTCACGAGAATAAGTAGCAGTGGAGCAGACCTATTCAAAATCTTTAGAATAGGCTTCAGTTAAAGTTTCATCAACTCTGTTTAATGACTGAAGATTTGTTGCTTATTTTAAAATCAGACAGCACCAAAAGGAGATACCTATATAGCTGTACACACAAACTGTTAGTAATATTCAAAATCAATTTCCTTTATAATATTCTTAAAATCAATATTAATTATTGAACAAATGCAAGTTATGTAGAAAAACTAACACGACGCCGCGAGCTTTTAAAAAAAAAATCAAGATTACCGTGTTAATAAAGTTTAACATCAATCACTAATCAGTGACGATACCGATTTGGAACCAGCTCTATTCGTATGCTTAGTACAGATTTATAGACTGTATCCCTGAAATTTACATATCATTATTGTAGTAAAATACCGATAAAGTACCCATAAACCAATATGACTGTGGCCATGTTATTTATTTGCAAAGCTTACGAAAGCACAGTTGGT
>JAWPHD010019189.1:0-36729 GCA_037043455.1 Cyrtodaria siliqua
GGAATATATATGTGTATGAACGGAATATATATGCGTAAGAACGGAATATATATGTGTAAGAACGGAATATATATGTGTAAGAACTGAATATATATGTGTAAGAACTGAATATATATGTGTAAGAACTGAATAAATATGCGTAAGAACTGAATATATTTGCGTAAAACTGAATATATATGTGTTAGAACTGAATATATATGCGTAAGAACTGAATATATATGCGTAAGAACTGAATATATATGCGTAAAAACTGAATATATATGCGTAAAACTGAATATATATGTGTAAGAACTGAATATATATGCGTAAGAACTGAATATATACGTGTAAGAACGGATTATATATGTGTAAGAACGGAATATATATGTGTAAGAACGGAATATATATGCGTAAGATCGGAATATATATGTATAATAACGGAATATATATGTGTAAGAACTGAATATATATGTGTAAAAACTGAATATATATGTGTAAGAACTGAATATATATGTGTAAGAACTGAATATATATGCGTAAGACTGAATATATATGTGTAAGAACTGAATATATATGCGTAAGAACTGAATATATATGCGTGAGAACTGAATATATATGCGTAAGAACTGAATATATATGCGTAAAACTGAATATATATGTGTAAGAACTGAATATATATGCGTAAGAACTGAATATATATGCGTAAGAACTGAATATATATGTGTAAGAACGGAATATATATGCTTAAGAACGGAATATATATGTGTAAGAACGGAATATATATGTGTAAGAACTGAATATATATGTGTAAGAACTGAATATATATGCGTAAGAACTGAATATATATGCGTAAGAACTGAATATATATGCGTAAGAACTGAATATATATGCAACTGAATATATATGTGTAAGAACTGAATATATATGCGTAAGAACTGAATATATATGCGTAACAACTGAATATATATGTCTAAGAACTTAATATATAAGCGTAAGAACTGAATATATATGCTTAAGAACTGAATATATATGCTTAAGAACTTAATATATATGGGTAAGAACTGAATATATATGCGTAAGAACTGAATATATATGCGTAACAACTGAATATATATGTCTAAGAACTTGATATATAAGCGTAAGAACTGAATATATATGCTTAAGAACTGAATATATATGCTTAAGAACTTAATATATATGTGTAATAACTGAATATATATGCGTAAGAACTAAATATATATGCGTAAGAACCGAATATATATGACTAAGAACTGAAAATATATGCGTAAGAACTTAATATATATGCGTAAGAACTCAATATATATGCCTAAGAACTAAATATATATGCGTAAGAACTCAATATATATGTGTAAGAACTGAATATATATGTGTAAGAACTGAATATATATGTGTAGGAACTGAATATATATGCGTAAAACTGAATATATATGCGTAAGAACCGAATATATATGCGTAAAACTAAATATATGTGTAAGAACTGAATATATATGCGTAAGAACTGAATATATATGTCTAAGAACTTAATATATAAGCGTAAGAACTGAATATATATGCTTAAGAACTCAATATATATGCTTAAGAACTGAATATATATGTGTAAGAACTGAATATATATGTGTAAGAACGGAATATATATATGCGTAAGAACATAATATATATGTGTAAGAACGGAATATATATGTGTAAAAACTGAATTTATATGTGTAAGAACTGAATATATATGTGTAAAAACTGAATATATATGAGTAAGAACTGAATATATATGCGTAAGAACGGAATATATATGTGTAAGAACTGAATATATATGCGCAAAACTGAATATATATGTATAAGAACTGAATATATATGCGTAAGAACTGAATATATATTCGTAAGAACTGAATATGTATGTCTAAGAACTGATTATATATGCGTAAGAACTTAATATGTATGCTTAAGAACTGATTATATGCGTAAAACTGAATATATATGTGTAAGAACTGAATATATATGCGTGAGAACTGAATATATATGCGTAAGAACTGAATATATATGTCTAAGAACTGAATATATATCAGTAAGAACTGAATATATATGCGTAAGAACGGAATATATATTTATAAGAACGGAATATATATGTGTAAGAACAAAATACATATGCGTAAGAACGGAAAATATATTTGTAAGAACGGAAAATATATGTGTAAGAACGGAATATATATGTGTAAGAACTGAATATATATGTGTAAGAACGGAATATATATGTGTAAGAACTGAATATATATGTGTAAGAACTGAACATATATGTGAACGAACTGAATATATATGCGTAAGAACTGAATATATATGCGTAAGAACTGAATATATATGTCTAAGAACTGAATATATATGCGTAAGAACTGAATATATATGCGTAAGAACTGAATATATATGCGTAAGAACTGAACATATATGCGTAAGAACTGAATATATATGCGTAAGAACTGAATAGATATGCGTAAAACTTAATATATATGTGTAATAACTGAATATATATGCGTAAGAACTAAATATATATGCGTAAGAACCGAATATATATGACTAAGAACTGAAAATATATGCGTAAGAACTTAATATATATGCGTAAGAACTCAATATATATGTGTAAGAACTGAATATATGTGTGTAAGAACTGAATATATATGTGTAGGAACTGAATATATATGCGTAAAACTGAATATGTATGCGTAAGAACCGAATATATATGCGTAAAACTAAATATATGTGTAAGAACTGAATATATATGCGTAAGAACTGAATATATATGTCTAAGAACTTAATATATAAGCGTAAGAACTGAATATATATGCTTAAGAACTCAATATATATGCTTAAGAACTGAATATATATGTGTAAGAGCTGAATATATATGTGTAAAAACGGAATATATATATGCGTAAGAACATAATATATATGTGTAAGAACGGAATATATATGTGTAAAAACTGAATATATATGTGTAAGAACTGAATATATATGTGTAAAAACTGAATATATATGAGTAAGAACGGAATATATATGTGTAAGAACGGAATATATATGTGTAAGAACGGAATATATATCCGTAAGAACGGAATATATATGTGTAAGAACGGAATATATATGTGTAAGAACTGAATATATTTGTGTAAGAACTGAATATATATGATAAAAACTGAATATGTATGAGTAAGAACTGAATATATATGTGTAAGAACGGAATATATATGTGTAAGAACGGAATATATATGCGTAAGAACGGAATATATATGTGTAAGAACGCAATATATATGTGTAAGAACGGAATATATATGCGTAAGAACGAAAGAACGGAATATATATGTGTAAGAACTGAATATATATGTGTAAGAACTGAATATATAAGTGTAAGAACTGAATATATATGTGTAAGAGCGGAATATATATGTGTAAGAACGCAATATATATGTGTAAGAACGGAATATATATGCGTAAGAACGAAAGAACGGAATATATATGTGTAAGAACTGAATATATATGTGTAAGAACTGAATATATAAGTGTAAGAACTGAATATATATGTGTAAGAGCGGAAAATATATGTGTAAGAACTAAATATATATGTGTAAGAACGGAATATATATGCGTAAGAATGGAATATATATGTGTAAGATCGGAATATATATGTGTAAGAACTATATATATATGTGTAAGAACTGAATATATATGTGTAAGAACTGAATATATATGTGTAAGAAGGGAATATATATGCGTAAGAACTAAATATATATGCGTAAGAACGGAATATATATGTGTAAGAACGGAATATATATGTGTATGAACGGAATATATATGCGTAAGAACGGAATATATATGTGTAAGAACGGAATATATATGTGTAAGAACTGAATATATATGTGTAAGAACTGAATATATATGTGTAAGAACTGAATTAATATGCGTAAGAACTGAATATATTTGCGTAAAACTGAATATATATGTGTTAGAACTGAATATATATGCGTAAGAACTGAATATATATGCGTAAGAACTGAATATATATGCGTAAGAACTGAATATATATGCGTAAAACTGAATATATATGTGTAAGAACTGAATATATATGCGTAAGAACTGAATATATATGTGTAAGAACGGATTATATATGTGTAAGAACGGAATATATATGTGTAAGAACGGAATATATATGCGTCAGATCGGAATATATATGTATAAGAACGGAATATATATGTGTAAGAACTGAATATATATGTGTAAAAACTGAATATATATGTGTAAGAACTGAATATATATGTGTAAGAATTGAATATATATGCGTAAGACTGAATATATATGTGTAAGAACTGAATATATATGCGTAAGAACTGAATATATATGCGTGAGAACTGAATATATATGCGTAAGAACTGAATATATATGCGTAAAACTGAATATATATGTGTAAGAACTGAATATATATGCGTAAGAACTGAATATATATGAGTAAGAACTGAATATATATGTGTAAGAATGGAATATATATGCTTAAGAACGGAATATATATGCGTAAAACTGAATATATATGCGTAAGAACCGAATATATATGCGTAAAACTAAATATATGTGTAAGAACTGAATATATATGCGTAAGAACTGAATATATATGTCTAAGAACTTAATATATAAGCGTAAGAACTGAATATATATGCTTAAGAACTCAATATATATGCTTAAGAACTGAATATATATGTGTAAGAACTGAATATATATGTGTAAGAACGGAATATATATATGCGTAAGAACATAATATATATGTGTAAGAACGGAATATATATGTGTAAAAACTGAATATATATGTGTAAGAACTGAATATATATGTGTAAAAACTGAATATATATGAGTAAGAACGGAATATATATGCGTAAGAACGGAATATATATGTGTAAGAACGGAATATATATGCGTAAGAACGGAATATATATGTGTAAGAACGGAATATATATGTGTAAGAACTTAATATATTTGTGTAAGAACTGAATATATATGATAAAAACTGAATATGTATGAGTAAGAACGGAATATATATGTGTAAGAACGGAATATATATGTGTAAGAACGGAATATATATGCGTAAGAACGGAATATATATGTGTAAGAACGCAATATATATGTGTAAGAACGGAATATATATGCGTAAGAACGAAAGAACGGAATATATATGTGTAAGAACTGAATATATATGTGTAAGAACTGAATATATAAGTGTAAGAACTGAATATATATGTGTAAGAACGGAATATATATGTGTAAGAACGGAATGTATATGTGTAAGAACGGAATATATATGCGTAAGAACGTAATATATATGTGTAAGAACGGAATATATATGTGTAAGAACTGAATATATATGTGTAAGAACTAAATATATATGTGTAAGAACGGAATATATATGCGTAAGAATGGAATATATATGTGTAAGAACGGAATATATATGTGTAAGAACTGAATATATATGTGTAAGAACTGAATATATATGTGTAAGAACTGAATATATATGTGTAAGAAGGGAATATATATGCGTAAGAACTAAATATATATGCGAAAGAACGGAATATATATGTGTAAGAACGGAATATATATGTGTATGAACGGAATATATATGCGTAAGAACGGAATATATATGTGTAAGAACGGAATATATATGTGTAAGAACTGAATATATATGTGTAAGAACTGAATATATATGTGTAAGAACTGAATTAATATGCGTAAGAACTGAATATATTTGCGTAAAACTAAATATATATGTGTTAGAACTGAATATATATGCGTAAGAACTGAATATATATGCGTAAGAACTGAATATATATGCGTAAGAACTGAATATATATGCGTAAAACTGAATATATATGTGTAAGAACTGAATATATATGCGTAAGAACTGAATATATATGTGTAAGAACGGATTATATATGTGTAAGAACGGAATATATATGTGTAAGAACGGAATATATATGCGTAAGATCGGAATATATATGTATAAGAACGGAATATATATGTGTAAGAACTAAATATATATGTGTAAAAACTGAATATATATGTGTTAGAACTGAATATATATGTGTAAGAACTGAATATATATGCGTAAGACTGAATATATATGTGTAAGAACTGAATATATATGCGTAAGAACTGAATATATATGCGTGAGAACTGAATATATATGCGTAAGAACTGAATATATATGCGTAAAACTGAATATATATGTGTAAGAACTGAATATATATGCGTAAGAACTGAATATATATGCAACTGAATATATATGTGTAAGAACTTAATATATAAGCGTAAGAACTGAATATATATGCTTAAGAACTGAATATATATGCTTAAGACCTGAATATATATGTGTAAGAACGGAATATATATGCGTAATAACGGAATATATATGTGTAAGAACGGAATATATATGTGTAAGAACTGAATATATATGTGTAAGAACTGAAAATATATGTGTAAAAACTGAATATATATGAGTAAGAACGGAATATATATGTTTAAGAACGGAATATATATGTGTAAGAACTGAATATATATGCGTAAGAACGGAATATATATGTGTAAGAACTGAATATATATGCGTAAAACTGAATATATATGTATAAGAACTGAATATATATGCGTAAGAACTGAATATATATTCGTAAGAACTGAATTTGTATGTCTAAGAACTGATTATATATGCGTAAGAACTCAATATGTATGCTTAAGAACTGATTATATGCGTAAAACTGAATATATATGTGTAAGAACTGAATATATATGCGTAAGAACTGAATATATATGCGTAAGAACTGAATATATATGTCTAAGAACTGAATATATATCAGTAAGAACTGAATATATATGCGTAAGAACGGAATATATATTTATAAGAACGGAATATATATGTGTAAGAACAAAATACATATGCGTAAGAACGGAAAATATATTTGTAAGAACGGAAAATATATGTGTAAGAACGGAATATATATGTGTAAGAACTGAATATATATGTGTAAGAACGGAATATATATGTGTAAGAACTGAATATATATGTGTAAGAACTGAACATATATGTGTAAGAACTGAATATATATGCGTAAGAACTGAATATATATGCGTAAGAACTGAATATATATGTCTAAGAACTGAATATATATCCGTAAGAACTGAATATATATGCGTAAGAACTGAATATATATGCGTAAGAACTGAACATATATGCGTAAGAACTGAATATATATGCGTAAGAACTGAATAAATATGCGTAAAACCTAATATATATGTGTAATAACTGAATATATATGCGTAAGAACTAAATATATATGCGTAAGAACCGAATATATATGACTAAGAACTGAAAATATATGCGTAAGAACTTAATATATATGCGTAAGAACTCAATATATATGCCTAAGAACTGAATATATATGCGTAAAACTTAATATATATGTGTAAGAACTGAATATATATGCGTAGGAACTGAATATATATGCGCAAGAACTGAATATATATGTCTAAGAACTGAATATATACGTCTAATAACTGAATATATATCCGTAAGAATTGAATATATATGCGTAAGAACTGAATATATATGCGTAAGAACGGAATATATATGTGTAAGAACGCAATATATATGTGTAAGAACGGAATATACATGTGTAAAAACGGAATATATATGCGTAAGAAGGGAATATATATGTGTAAGAACAGAATATATATTTGTAAGAACGGAAAATATATGTGTAAGAACGGAATATATATGTGAAAGACTGAATATATATGTGTAAAAACGGAATATATATGTGTAAGAACTGAATATATATGCGTAAGAACTGAATATATATGCGTAAGAACGGAATATATATGTGTAAGAACGGAATATATATGTGTAAGAACGGAATATATATGTGTAAGAACGGAATATATATGCGTAAGAACGGAATATATATGTGTAAGAACGGAATATATATGTGTAAGAACTGAATATATATGTGTAAGAACTGAATATATATGCGTAAGAACTGAATAAATATGCGTAAGAACGGAATATATATGTGTAAGAACGGAATATATGTGTGTAAAAACGGAATATATATGTGTAAGAACGGAATATATATGCTTAAGAACGGAATATATATGTGTAAGAACGGAATATGTATGTGTAAGAACTGAATATATATGTGTAAGAACTGAATATATATGCGTAAGAACTGAATATATATGCGTAAGAACTGAATATATATGCGTAAGAACTGAATATATATGCAACTGAATATATATGTGTAAGAACTGAATATATATGCGTAAGAACTGAATATCTATGCGTAACAACTGAATATATATGTCTAAGAACTTAATATATAAGCGTAAGAACTGAATATACATGCTTAAGAACTGAATATATATGCTTAAGAACTGAATATATATGTGTAAGAACGGAATATATATGCGTAAGAACGGAATATATATGTGTAAGAACGGAATATATATGTGTAAGAACTGAATATGTATGTGTAAGAACTGAATATATATGTGTACAAACTGAATATATATGAGTAAGAACGGAATATATATGTGTAAGAACGGAATATATATGTGTAAGAAAGGAATATATATGCGTAAGAACGGAATATATATGTGTAAGAACTGAATATATATGCGAAAAACTGAATATATATGTATATGAACTGAATATATATGCGTAAGAACTGAATATATATTCGTAAGAACTGAATATGTATGTCTAAGAACTGATTATATATGCGTAAGAACTCAATATGTATGCTTAAGAACTGATTATATGCGTAAAACTGAATATATATGTGTAAAAACTGAATATATATTAATAAGAACTGAATATATATGCGTAAGAACTGAATATATATTTCTAAGAACTGAATATATATCAGTAAGAACTGAATATATATGCGTAAGAATGGAATATATATTTATAAGAACGGAATATATATGTGTAAGAACGGAATACATATGCGTAAGAACGGAAAATATATTTGTAAGAACGGAAAATATATGTGTAAGAACGGAATATATATTTATAAGAACGGAATATATATGTGTAAGAACGGAATACATATGCGTAACAACGGAAAATATATTTGTAAGAACGGAAAATATATGTGTAAGAACTGAATATATATGCGTAAAACTGAATATATATGTGTAAGAAGGGAATATATATTTGTAAGAACAGAAAATATATGTGTAAGAACGGAATATATATGTGTAAGAACTGAATATATATGTGTAAGAACTGAATATATATGTGTAAGAACTGAATATATATGTGTAAGAACTGAATATATATGTGTAAGAACTGAATATATATGCGTAAGAACTGAATATATATGTCTAAGAACTGAATATATATCCGTAAGAACTGAATATATATGCGTAAGAACTGAATATATATGCGTAAGAACTGAACACATATGCGTAAGAACTGAATATATGAGCGTAAGAACTGAATAAATATGCGTACAACTTAATATATATGTGTAATAACTGAATATATATGCGTAAGAACTGAATATATATGCGTAAGAACTGAATATATATGACTAAGAACTGAAAATATATGCGTAAGAACTGAATATATATGCGTAAGAACTCAATATATATGCTTAAGAACTGAATATATATGCGTAAAACTTAATATATATGTGTAAGAACTGAATATATATGCGTAAGAACTGAATATATATGCGCAAGAACTGAATATATATGTCTAAGAACTGAATATATATGCCTAAGAACTGAATATATATGCGTAAGAACGGAATATATATGTGAAAGAACGGAATATATATTTGTTAGAACGGAAAATATATGTGCAAGAACGGAATATATATGTGTAAGAACTGAATATATATGTGTAAGAACGGAATATATATGTGTAAGAACTGAATATATATGTGTAAGAACTGAATATATATGTGTAAGAACTGAATATATATGTGTAAGAACTGAATATATATGTGTAGGAACTGAATATATATGCGTAAAACTGAATATATATGCGTAAGAACCGAATATATATGCGTAAAACTAAATATATGTGTAAGAACTGAATATATATGCGTAAGAACTGAATATATATGTCTAAGAACTTAATATATAAGCGTAAGAACTGAATATATATGCTTAAGAACTCAATATATATGCTTAAGAACTGAATATTTATGTGTAAGAACTGAATATATATGTGTAAGAACGGAATATATATGTGTAAAAACTGAATATATATGTGTAAGAACTGAATATATATGTGTACAAACTGAATATATATGAGTAAGAACGGAATATATATGTGTAAGAACGGAATATATATGTGTAAGAACGGAATATATATGCGTAAGAACGGAATATTTATGTGTAAGAACGGAATATATATGTGTAAGAGCTGAATATATATGTGTAAGAACTGAATATATATGCGTAAAAACTGAATATGTATGAGTAAGAACGGAATATATATGTGTAAGAATGGACTATATATGTGTAAGAACGGAATATATATGCGTAAGAACGGAATATATATGTGTAAGAACGCAATATATATGTGTAAGAACGCAATATATATGCGTAAGAACGAAAGAACGGAATATATATGTGTAAGAACTGAATATATATATGTAATAACTGAATATATAAGTGTAAGAACTGAATATATATGTGTAAGAACGGAATATATATGTGTAAGAACGGAATATATATGTGTAAGAACGGAATATATATGCGTAAGAACGTAATATATATGTGTAAGAACGGAATATATATGTGTAAGAACTGAATATATATGTGTAAGAACTAAATATATATGTGTAAGAACGGAATATATATGCGTAAGAATGGAATATATATGTGTAAGAACGGAATATATATGTGTAAGAACTGAATATATATGTGTAAGAACTGAGTATATATGTGTAAGAACTGAATATATATGTGTAAGAACTGAATATATATGTGTAAGAACTGAACATATATGTGTAAGAACGGAATATATATGCGTAAGAACGTAATATATATGTGTAAGAACGGAATATATATGTGTAAGAACTGAATATATATGTGTAAGAACTAAATATATATGTGTAAGAACGGAATATATATGCGTAAGAATGGAATATATATGTGTAAGAACGGAATATATATCCATAAGAACTGAATATATATGCGTAAGAACTGAATATATATGCGTAAGAACTGAACATATATGCGTAAGAACTGAATATATATGCGTAAGAACTGAATAAATATGCGTAAAACTTAATTTATATGTGTAATAACTGAATATATATGCGTAAGAACTAAATATATATGCGTAAGAACCGAATATATATGACTAAGAACTGAAAATATATGCGTAAGAACTTAATATATATGCGTAAGAACTCAATATATATGCCTAAGAACTGAATATATATGCGTAAAAACGGAATATATATGTGTAAGAACGGAATATATATGCGTTAGAACGTAATATATATGTGTAAGAACGGAATATATATGTGTAAGAACTGAATATATATGTGTAAGAACTAAATATATATGTGTAAGAACGGAATATATATGCGTAAGAATGGAATATATATGTGTAAGAACGGAATATATATATGTAAGAACGGAATATATATGTGTAAGAACTGAATATATATGTGTAAGAACTGAATATATATGTGTAAGAAGGATATATATATGCGTAATAGCTAAATATATATGCGTAAGAATGGAATATATATGTGTAAGAACGGAATATATATGTGTATGAACGGAATATATATGCGTAAGAACGGAATATATATGTGTAAGAACGGAATATATATGTGTAAGAACTGAATATATATGTGTAAGAACTGAATATATATGTGTAAGAACTGAATATATATGCGTAAGAACTGAATATATTTGCGTAAAACTGAATATATATGTGTTAGAACTGAATATATATGCGTAAAAACTGAATATATATGCGTAAGAACTGAATATATATGCGTAAAAACTGAATATATATGCGTAAAACTGAATATATATGTGTAAGAACTGAAAATATATGCGTAAGAACTGAATATATATGCGTAAGAACGGAATATATATGTGTAAGAACGGAATATATATGTGTAAGAACGGAATATATATGCGTAAGATCGGAATATATATGTATAAGAACGGAATATATATGTGTAAGAACTGAATATATATGTGTAAAAACTGAATATATATGTGTAAGAACTGAATATATATGTGTAAGAACTGAATATATATGCGTAAGACTGAATATATATGTGTAAGAACTGAATATATATGCGTAAGAACTGAATATATATGCGTGAGAACTGAATATATATGCGTAAGAACTGAATATATATGCGTAAAACTGAATATATATGTGTAAGAACTGAATATATATGCGTAAGAACTGAATATATATGCGTAAGAACTGAATATATATGTCTAAGAACTGAATATATATGCGTAAGAACTGAATATATATGCGTAAGAACTGAATATATATGCTTAAGAACTGAATATATATGCGTAAAACTAAATACATATGTGTAAGAACTGAATATATATGCGTAAGAACTGAATATATATGCGTAAGAACGGAATATATATGTGTAATAATGCAATATATATGTGTAAGAAGGGAATATTCGTGTGTAAAAACGGAATATATATGCGTAAGAAGGGAATATATATGTGTAAGAACGGAATATATATTTGTAAGAACGGAAAATATATGTGTAAGAACGGAATATATATGTGTAAGACTGAATATATATGTGTAAGAACGGAATCTATATGTGTAAGAACTGAATATATATGCTTAAGAACCGAATATATATGCGTAAGAACGGAATATATATGTTGAGAACGGAATAATTATGTGTAAGAACTGAATATATATGTGTAAGAACTGAATATATATGCGTAAGAACGGAATATATATGTGTAAGAACGGAATATATATGTGTAAGAACTGAATATATATGTGTAAGAACTGAATATATATGTGTAAAAACTGAATATATATGTGTAAGAACGGAAAATATATGTGTAAGAACGGAATATATATGCGTAAGAACGGAATATATATGTGAAAGAACGGAATATATATGTGTAAGAACTGAATATATAAGTGTAAGAACTGAATATATATGCGTTAAAACTGAATATATATGAGTAAAAACGGAATATATATGTGTAATAACGGAATATATATGAGTAAGAACGGAATATATATGCGTAAGAACGGAATATATATGTGTCAGAACGGAATATATATGTGTAAGAACGGAATATATATGCGTAAGAACGAAAGAACTGAATATATATGTGTAAGAACTGAATATATATGTGTAAGAACTGAATATATATGTGTAAGAACTGAATATATATGTCTAAGAACTGAATATATATGTGTAAGAACTGAATATATATGCGTAAGAACTGAATATATATGTGTAAGAACTGAATATATATGTGTAAGAACTGAATATATATGCGTAAGAACTGAATATATATGCGTAAAACTTAATATATATGTGTAAAAACTGAATATATATGCGTAAGAATTGAATGTATATGCGTAAAACTGAATATACATGTGTAAGAACTGAATATATATGCGTAAGAACTGAATATATATGCGTAAGAACTGAATATATTTGTGTAAGAACGGAATATATATGTGTAAGAACGGAATATATATGCGTAAGATCGAAATATATATGTATAAGAACGGAATATTTATTATAAGAACTGAAAATATATGTGTAAGAACGGAATATATATGTGTAAGAACTGAATATATATGTGTAAGAACTGAATATATATGTGTAAGAACTGAATATATATATGTGTAAAAACTGAATATATATGTGTAAGAACTGAATATATATGTGTAAGAACTGAATATATATGCGTAAGACTGAATATATATGTGTAAGAATTGAATATATATGCGTAAGAACTGAATATATATGCCTAAGAACTGAATATATATGCGTAAAAACTGAATATATATGCGTAAAACTGAATATATATGTGTAAGAACTGAATATATATGCGTAAGAACTGAATATAAATGCGTAAGAACTGAATATATATGTCTAAGAACTGAATATATATGCGTAAGAACTGAATATATATGCGTAAGAACTCAATATATATGCTTAAGAACTGAATATATATGCGTAAAACTGAATACATATGTGTAAGAACTGAATATATATGCGTAAGAACTGAATATATATGCGTAAGAACTGAATATATAAGTCTAAGAACTGAATATATATCCGTAAGAAAGGAATATATATGTGTAAGAACGGAATATATATATGTGTAAGAACGGAATATATATGTGTAAGGACGGAATATATATATGTAAGAACGAAATATATATTTGTAAGAACGGAAAATATATGTGTAAGAACGGAATATATATGCGTAAGAACGGAAGATATATGTGTAAGAACGGAATATATATTTGTAAGAACGGAAAATATATGTGTAAGAACGGAATATATATGTGTAAGATCTGAATATATATGTGTAAGAACGGAATATATATGCGTAAGAACGGAATATATATTTATAAGAACGGAATATATATGTGTAAGAACGGAAAATATATGTGTAAGAACGGAATATATATGTTTAAGAACGGAATATATATGTGTAAGAACTGAATATATATGTGTAAGAACTGAATATATATGTGTAAGAACTGAATATATATGTGTTAGAACTGAATATATATGCGTCAGAACTGAATATATATGCGTAAGAACTCAATATATATGCTTAAGAACTAAATATATATGCGTAAAACTGAATATATATGTGTAAGAACTGAATATATATGCGTAAGACTGAATATATATGTGTAAGAACTGAATATATATGCGTAAGAACTGAATATATATGCGTGAGAACTGAATATATATGCGTAAGAACTGAATATATATGCGTAAAACTGAATATATATGTGTAAGAACTGAATATATATGCGTAAGACTGAATATATATGTGTAAGAACTGAATATATATGCGTAAGAACTGAATATATATGCCTAAGAACTGAATATATATGCGTAAGAACTGAATATATATGCGTAAAACTGAATATATATGTGTAAGAACTGAATATATATGCGTAAGAACTGAATATATATGCGTAAGTACTGAATATATATGTCTAAGAACTGAATATATATGCGTAAGAACTGAATATATATGTGTAAGAACTGAATATATATGTGTAAGAACTGAATATATATGCGTAAGAACTGAATATATATGCGTAAAACTTAATATATATGTGTAAAAACTGAATATATATGCGTAAGAATTGAATGTATATGCGTAAAACTGAATATACATGTGTAAGAACTGAATATATATGCGTAAGAACTGAATATATATGCGTAAGAACTGAATATATTTGTGTAAGAACGGAATATATATGTGTAAGAACGGAATATATATGCGTAAGATCGAAATATATATGTATAAGAACGGAATATTTATTATAAGAACTGAAAATATATGTGTAAGAACGGAATATATATGTGTAAGAACTGAATATATATGTGTAAGAACTGAATATATATGTGTAAGAACTGAATATATATGTGTAAAAACTGAATATATATGTGTAAGAACTGAATATATATGTGTAAGAACTGAATATATATGCGTAAGACTGAATATATATGTGTAAGAATTGAATATATATGCGTAAGAACTGAATATATATGTGTAAGAACTGAATATATATGCGTAAGAACTGAATATATATGCGTAAGAACGGAATATATATGTGTAAGAACTGAATATATATGTGTAAGAACGGAATATATATGTGTAAGAACTGAATATATATGCGTAAGAACTGAATATATATGCGTAAAAACTGAATATATATGCGTAAAACTGAATATATATGTGTAAGAACTGAAAATATATGCGTAAGAACTGAATATATATGCGTAAGAACGAAATATATATGTGTAAGAACGGAATATATATGTGTAAGAACAGAATATATATGCGTAAGATCGGAATATATATGTATAAGAACGGAATATATATGTGTAAGAACTGAATATATATGTGTAAAAACTGAATATATATGTGTAAGAACTGAATATATATGTGTAAGAACTGAATATATATGCGTAAGACTGAATATATATGTGTAAGAACTGAATATATATGCGTAAGAACTGAATATATATGCGTGAGAACTGAATATATATGCGTAAGAACTGAATATATATGCGTAAAACTGAATATATATGTGTAAGAACTGAATATATATGCGTAAGAACTGAATATATATGCGTAAGAACTGAATATATATGTCTAAGAACTGAATATATATGCGTAAGAACTGAATATATATGCGTAAGAACTGAATATATATGCTTAAGAACTGAATATATATGCGTAAAACTAAATACATATGTGTAAGAACTGAATATATATGCGTAAGAACTGAATATATATGCGTAAGAACGGAATATATATGTGTAATAATGCAATATATATGTGTAAGAAGGGAATATTCGTGTGTAAAAACGGAATATATATGCGTAAGAAGGGAATATATATGTGTAAGAACGGAATATATATTTGTAAGAACGGAAAATATATGTGTAAGAACGGAATATATATGTGTAAGACTGAATATATATGTGTAAGAACGGAATCTATATGTGTAAGAACTGAATATATATGCTTAAGAACCGAATATATATGCGTAAGAACGGAATATATATGTTGAGAACGGAATAATTATGTGTAAGAACTGAATATATATGTGTAAGAACTGAATATATATGCGTAAGAACGGAATATATATGTGTAAGAACGGAATATATATGTGTAAGAACTGAATATATATGTGTAAGAACTGAATATATATGTGTAAAAACTGAATATATATGTGTAAGAACGGAAAATATATGTGTAAGAACGGAATATATATGCGTAAGAACGGAATATATATGTGAAAGAACGGAATATATATGTGTAAGAACTGAATATATAAGTGTAAGAACTGAATATATATGCGTTAAAACTGAATATATATGAGTAAAAACGGAATATATATGTGTAATAACGGAATATATATGAGTAAGAACGGAATATATATGCGTAAGAACGGAATATATATGTGTCAGAACGGAATATATATGTGTAAGAACGGAATATATATGCGTAAGAACGAAAGAACTGAATATATATGTGTAAGAACTGAATATATATGTGTAAGAACTGAATATATATGTGTAAGAACTGAATATATATGTCTAAGAACTGAATATATATGTGTAAGAACTGAATATATATGCGTAAGAACTGAATATATATGTGTAAGAACTGAATATATATGTGTAAGAACTGAATATATATGCGTAAGAACTGAATATATATGCGTAAAACTTAATATATATGTGTAAAAACTGAATATATATGCGTAAGAATTGAATGTATATGCGTAAAACTGAATATACATGTGTAAGAACTGAATATATATGCGTAAGAACTGAATATATATGCGTAAGAACTGAATATATTTGTGTAAGAACGGAATATATATGTGTAAGAACGGAATATATATGCGTAAGATCGAAATATATATGTATAAGAACGGAATATTTATTATAAGAACTGAAAATATATGTGTAAGAACGGAATATATATGTGTAAGAACTGAATATATATGTGTAAGAACTGAATATATATGTGTAAGAACTGAATATATATGTGTAAAAACTGAATATATATGTGTAAGAACTGAATATATATGTGTAAGAACTGAATATATATGCGTAAGACTGAATATATATGTGTAAGAATTGAATATATATGCGTAAGAACTGAATATATATGCCTAAGAACTGAATATATATGCGTAAAAACTGAATATATATGCGTAAAACTGAATATATATGTGTAAGAACTGAATATATATGCGTAAGAACTGAATATAAATGCGTAAGAACTGAATATATATGTCTAAGAACTGAATATATATGCGTAAGAACTGAATATATATGCGTAAGAACTCAATATATATGCTTAAGAACTGAATATATATGCGTAAAACTGAATACATATGTGTAAGAACTGAATATATATGCGTAAGAACTGAATATATATGCGTAAGAACTGAATATATAAGTCTAAGAACTGAATATATATCCGTAAGAAAGGAATATATATGTGTAAGAACGGAATATATATATGTGTAAGAACGGAATATATATGCGTAAGGACGGAATATATATATGTAAGAACGAAATATATATTTGTAAGAACGGAAAATATATGTGTAAGAACGGAATATATATGCGTAAGAACGGAAGATATATGTGTAAGAACGGAATATATATTTGTAAGAACGGAAAATATATGTGTAAGAACGGAATATATATGTGTAAGATCTGAATATATATGTGTAAGAACGGAATATATATGCGTAAGAACGGAATATATATTTATAAGAACGGAATATATATGTGTAAGAACGGAAAATATATGTGTAAGAACGGAATATATATGTTTAAGAACGGAATATATATGTGTAAGAACTGAATATATATGTGTAAGAACTGAATATATATGTGTAAGAACTGAATATATATGTGTTAGAACTGAATATATATGCGTCAGAACTGAATATATATGCGTAAGAACTCAATATATATGCTTAAGAACTAAATATATATGCGTAAAACTGAATATATATGTGTAAGAACTGAATATATATGCGTAAGACTGAATATATATGTGTAAGAACTGAATATATATGCGTAAGAACTGAATATATATGCGTGAGAACTGAATATATATGCGTAAGAACTGAATATATATGCGTAAAACTGAATATATATGTGTAAGAACTGAATATATATGCGTAAGACTGAATATATATGTGTAAGAACTGAATATATATGCGTAAGAACTGAATATATATGCCTAAGAACTGAATATATATGCGTAAGAACTGAATATATATGCGTAAAACTGAATATATATGTGTAAGAACTGAATATATATGCGTAAGAACTGAATATATATGCGTAAGAACTGAATATATATGTCTAAGAACTAAATATATATGCGTAAGAACTGAATATATATGCGTAAGAACTCAATATATATGCTTAAGAACTGAATATATATGCGTAAAACTGAATACATCTGTGTAAGAACTGAATATATATGCGTAAGAACTGAATATATATGCGTAAGAACTGAATATATACGTCTAATAACTGAATATATAACCTTAAGAATTGAATATATATGCGTAAGAACTGAATATATATGCGCAAAAACGGAATATATATGTGTAAGAATGCAATATATATGTGTAAGAACGGAATATACATGTGTAAAAACGGAATATATATGCGTAAGAAGGGAATATATATGTGTAAGAACGGAATATATATTTATAAGAACGGAAAATATATGTGTAAGAACGGAATATATATGTGTAAGACTGAATATATATGTGTAAGAACGGAATCTATATGTGTAAGAACTGAATATATATGCTTAAGAACTGAATATATATGCGTAAGAAAGGAATATATATGTTGAGAACGGAATATATATGTGTAAGAACGGAATATATATGCGTAAGAACGGAATATATATGTGTAAGAACGGAATATATATGTGTGAGAACTGAATATATATGTGTAAGAACTGAATATATATGCGTAAGAACTGAATATATATGCGTAAGAACGGAATATATATGTGTAAGAACGGAATATATGTGTGTAAGAACGGAATATATATATGTAAGAACGGAATATATATGCTTAAGAACGGAATATATATGTGTAAGAACGGAATATATATGTGTAAGAACTGAATATATATGTGTAAGAACTGAATATATATGCGTCAGAACTGAATATATATGCGTAAGAACTGAATATATATGCGTAAGAACTGAATATATATGCAACTGAATATATATGTGTAAGAACTGAATATATATGCGTAAGAACTGAATACATATGCGTTACAACTGAATATATATGTCTAAGAACTTAATATATAAGCGTAAGAACTGAATATATATATGCTTAAGGACTCAATATATATGCTTAAGAACTGAATATATATGTGTAAGAACTGAATATATATGTGTAAGAACGGAATATATATGCGTAAGAACGGAATATATATGTGTAAGAACGGAATATATATGTGTAAGAACTGAATATATATGTGTAAGAACTGAATATATATGTGTAAAAACTGAATATATATGTGTAAGAACGGAAAATATATGTGTAAGAACGGAATATATATGCGTAAGAACGGAATATATATGTGTAAGAACGGAATATATATGTGTAAGAACTGAATATATAAGTGTAAGAACTGAATATATATGCGTAAAAACTGAATATATATGAGTAAAAACGGAATATATATGTGTAAGAACGGAATATATATGTGTAAGAACGGAATATATATGCGTAAGAACGGAATATATATGTGTCAGAACGGAATATATATGTGTAAGAACGGAATATATATGCGTAAGAACGAAAGAACGGAATATATATGTGTAAGAACTGAATATATATGTGTAAGAACTGAATATATATGTGTAAGAACTGAATATATATGTCTAAGAACTGAATATATATGTGTAAGAACTGAATATATATGCGTAAGAACTGAATATATATGTGTAAGAACTGAATATATATGCGTAAGACTGAATATATATGTGTAAGAACTGAATATATATGCGTAAGAACTGAATATATATGCGTGAGAACTGAATATATATGCGTAAGAACTGAATATATATGCGTAAAACTGAATATATATGTGTAAGAACTGAATATATATGCGTAAGACTGAATATATATGTGTAAGAACTGAATATATATGCGTAAGAACTGAATATATATGCCTAAGGACTGAATATATATGCGTAAGAACTGAATATATATGCGTAAAACTGAATATATATGTGTAAGAACTGAATATATATGCGTAAGAACTGAATATATATGCGTAAGAACTGAATATATATGTCTAAGAAGTGAATATATATGCGTAAGAACTGAATATATATGCGTAAGAACTCAATATATATGCTTAAGAACTGAATATATATGCGTAAAACTGAATACATATGTGTAAGAACTGAATATATATGCGTAAGAACTGAATATATATGCGTAAGAACTGAATATATACGTCTAATAACTGAATATATATCCTTAAGAATTGAATATATATGCGTAAGAACTGAATATATATGCGCAAAAACGAAATATATATGTGTAAGAATGCAATATATATGTGTAAGAACGGAATATACATGTGTAAAAACGGAATATATATACGTAAGAAGGGAATATATATGTGTAAGAACGGAATATATATTTATAAGAACGGAAAGAATATGTGTAAGAACGGAATATATATGTGTAAGACTGAATATATATGTGTAAGAACGGAATCTATATGTGTAAGAACTGAATATATATGCTTAGGAACTGAATATATATGCGTAAGAACGGAATATATATGTTGAGAACGGAATATATATGTGTAAGAACGGAATATATATGTGTAAGAACGGAATATATATGCGTAAGAACGGAATATATATGTGTAAGAACGGAATATATATGTGTAAGAACTGAATATATATGTGTAAGAACTGAATATATATGCGTAAGAACTGAATATATATGCGTAAGAACGGAATATATATGTGTAAGAACGGAATATATGTGTGTAAGAACGGAATATATATATGTAAGAACGGAATATATATGCTTAAGAACGGAATATATATGTGTAAGTACGGAATATATATGTGTAAGAACTGAATATATATGTGTAAGAACTGAATATATATGCGTCAGAACTGAATATATATGCGTAAGAACTGAATATATATGCAACTGAATATATATGTGTAAGAACTGAATATATATGCGTAAGAACTGAATACATATGCGTTACAACTGAATATATATGTCTAAGAACTTAATATATAAGCGTAAGAACTGAATATATATATGCTTAAGAACTCAATATATATGCTTAAGAACTGAATATATATGGGTAAGAACTGAATATATATGTGTAAGAACGGAATATATATGCGTAAGAACGGAATATATATGTGTAAGAACGGAATATATATGTGTAAGAACTGAATATATATTTGTAAGAACTGAATATATATGTGTAAAAACTGAATATATATGTGTAAGAACGGAATATATATGTGTGAGAACTGAATATATATGTGTAAGAACTGAATATATATGCGTAAGAACTGAATATATATGCGTAAGAACTGAATATATATGTGTAAGATCGGAATATATGTGTGTAAGAACGGAATATATATATGTAAGAACGGAATATATATGCTTAAGAACGGAATATATATGTGTAAGAACGGAATAAATATGTGTAAGAACTGAATATATATGTGTAAGAACTGAATATATATGCGTCAGAACTGAATATATATGCGTAAGAACTGAATATATATGCGTAAGAACTGAATATATATGCAACTGAATATATATGTGTAAGAACTGAATATATATGCGTAAGAACTGAATACATATGCGTTACAACTGAATATATATGTCTAAGAACTTAATATATAAGCGTAAGAACTGAATATATATATGCTTAAGAACTCAATATATATGCTTAAGAACTGAATATATATGTGTAAGAACTGAATATATATATGTGTAAGAACGGAATATATATGCGTAAGAACGGAATATATATGTGTAAGAACGGAATATATATGTGTAAGAACTGAATATATATGTGTAAGAACTGAATATATATGTGTAAGAACTGAATATATATGTGTAAGAACGGAATATATATGCGTAAGAACGGAATATATATGTGTAAGAACGGAATATATATGTGTAAGAACTGAATATATATGTGTAAGAACTGAATATATATGTGTAAAAACTGAATATATATGTGTAAGAACGGAAAATATATGTGTAAGAACGGAATATATATGCGTAAGAACGGAATATATATGTGTAAGAACGGAATATATATGTGTAAGAACTGAATATATAAGTGTAAGAACTGAATATATATGCGTAAAAACTGAATATATATGAGTAAAAACGGAATATATATGTGTAAGAACGGAATATATATGTGTAAGAACGGAATATATATGCGTAAGAACGGAATATATATGTGTCAGAACGGAATATATATGTGTAAGAACGGAATATATATGCGTAAGAACGAAAGAACGGAATATATATGTGTAAGAACTGAATATATATGTGTAAGAACTGAATATATATGTGTAAGACCTGAATATATATGTCTAAGAACTGAATATATATGTGAAAGAACTGAATATATATGCGTAAGAACTGAATATATATGTGTAAGAACTGAATATATATGCGTAAGAATGAATATATATGTGTAAGAACTGAATATATATGCGTAAGAACTGAATATATATGCGTGAGAACTGAATATATATGCGTAAGAACTGAATATATATGTGTAAGAACTGAATATATATGCGTAAGACTGAATATATATGTGTAAGAACTGAATATATATGCGTAAGAACTGAATATATATGCCTAAGAACTGAATATATATGCGTAAGAACTGGATATATATGCGTAAAACTGAATACATATGTGTAAGAACTGAATATATATGCGTAAGAACTGAATATATATGCGTAAGAACTGAATATATACGTCTAATAACTGAATATATATCCTTAAGAATTGAATATATATGCGTAAGAACTGAATATATATGCGCAAAAACGAAATATATATGTGTAAGAATGCAATATATATGTGTAAGAACGGAATATACATGTGTAAAAACGGAATATATATACGTAAGAAGGGAATATATATGTGTAAGAACGGAATATATATTTATAAGAACGGAAAATATATGTGTCAGAACGGAATATGTATGTGTAAGACTGAATATATATGTGTAAGAACGGAATCTATATGTGTAAGAACTGAATATATATGCTTAGGAACTGAATATATATGCGTAAGAACGGAATATATATGTTGAGAACGGAATATATATGTGTAAGAACGGAATATATGTGTAAGAACGGAATATATATGCGTAAGAACGGAATATATATGTGTAAGAACGGAATATATATGTGTAAGAACTGAATATATATGTGTAAGAACTGAATATATATGCGTAAGAACTGAATATATATGCGTAAGAACGGAATATATATGTGTAAGAACGGAATATATGTGTGTAAGAACAGAATATATATATGTAAGAACGGAATATATATGCTTAAGAACGGAATATATATGTGTAAGAACGGAATATATATGTGTAAGAACTGAATATATATGTGTAAGAACTGAATATATATGCGTCAGAACTGAATATATATGCGTAAGAACTGAATATATATGCGTAAGAACTGAATATATATGCAACTGAATATATATGTGTAAGAACTGAATATATATGCGTAAGAACTGAATACATATGCGTTACAACTGAATATATATGTCTAAGAACTTAATATATAAGCGTAAGAACTGAATATATATATGCTTAAGAACTCAATATATATGCTTAAGAACTGAATATATATGTGTAAGAACTGAATATATATGTGTAAGAACGGAATATATATGCGTAAGAACGGAATATATATGTGTAAGAACGGAATATATATGTGTAAGAACTGAATATATATTTGTAAGAACTGAATATATATGTGTAAAAACAGAATATATATGTGTAAGAACGGAAAATATATGTGTAAGATCGGAATATATATGCGTAAGAACGGAATATATATGTGTAAGAATGGAATATATATGTGTAAGAACTGAATATATAAGTGTAAGAACTGAATATATATGCGTAAAAACTGAATATATATGAGTAAAAACGGAATATATATGTGTAAGAACGGAATATATATGTGTAAGAACGGAATATATATGCGTAAGAACGGAATATATATGTGTCAGAACGGAATATATATGTGTAAGAACGGAATATATATGCGTAAGAACGACAGAACGGAATATATATGTGTAAGAACTGAATATATATGTGTAAGAACTGAATATATATGTGTAAGAACTGAATATATATATGTAAGAACTGAATATATATGTCTAAGAACTGAATATATATGTGTAAGAACTGAATATATATGCGTAAGAACTGAATATATATGTGTAAGAACTGAATATATATGTGTAAGAACTGAATATATATGCGTAAGAACTGAATATATATGCGTAAAACTGAATATATATGTGTAAGAACTGAATATATATGCGTAAGAACTGAATGTATATGCGTAAAACTGAATATATATGTGTAAGAACTGAATATATATGCGTAAGAACTGAATATATATGCGTAAGAACTGAATATATTTGTGTAAGAACGGAATATATATGTGTAAGAACGGAATATATATGCGTAAGATTGGAATATATATGTATAAGAACGGAATATTTATTATAAGAACGGAAAATATATGTGTAAGAACGGAATATATATGTGTAAGAACTGAATATATATGTGTAAGAATTGAATATATATGTGTAAGAACTGAATATATATGTGTAAGAACTGAATATATATGCGTAAGACTGAATATATATGCGTAAGACTGAATATATATGTGTAAGAACTGAATATATATGCGTAAGAACTGAATATATATGCCTAAGAACTGAATATATATGCGTAAGAACTGAATATATATGCGTAAAACTGAATATATATGTGTAAGAACTGAATATATATGCGTAAGAACTGAATATATATGCGTAAGAACTGAATATATATGTCTAAGAACTGAATATATATGCGTAAGAACTGAATATATATGCGTAAGAACTCAATATATATGCTTAAGAACTGAATATATATGCGTATAACTAAATATACATATGTGTAAGAACTGAATATATATGCGTAAGAACTGAATATATATGCGTAAGAACTGAATATATAAGTCTAAGAACTGAATATATATCCGTAAGAAAGGAATATATATGTGTAAGAACGGAATATATATGTGTAAGAACGGAATATATATGCGTAAGGACGGAATATATATATGTAAGAACGAAATATATATTTGTAAGAACGGAACATATATGTGTAAGAACGGAATATATATGCGTAAGAACGGAATATATATGTGTAAGAACGGAATATATATTTGTAAGAACGGAAAATATATGTGTAAGAACGGAATATATATGTGTAAGATCTGAATATATATGTGTAAGAACGGAATATATATGCGTAAGAACGGAATATATATGCGTAAGACTGAATATATATGTGTAAGAACTGAATATATATGCGTAAGAACTGAATATATATGCGTGAGAACTGAATATATATGCGTAAGAACTGAATATATATGCGTAAAACTGAATATATATGTGTAAGAACTGAATATATATGCGTAAGACTGAATATATATGTGTAAGAACTGAATATATATGCGTAAGAAGTGAATATATATGCCTAAGAACTGAATATATATGCGTAAGAACTGAATATATATGCGTAAAACTGAATATATATGTGTAAGAACTGAATATATATGCGTAAGACTGAATATATATGTGTAAGAACGGAATATATATGTGTAAGAACTGAATATATATTTGTAAGAACTGAATATATATGTGTAAAAACTGAATATATATGTGTAAGAACGGAAAATATATGTGTAAGAACGGAATATATATGCGTAAGAACGACAGAACGGAATATATATGTGTAAGAACTGAATATATATGTGTAAGAACTGAATATATATGTGTAAGAACTGAATATATATGTGTAAGAACTGAATATGTATGTCTAAGAACTGAATATATATGTGTAAGAACTGAATATATATGCGTAAGAACTGAATATATATGTGTAAGAACTGAATATATATGTGTAAGAACTGAATATATATGCGTAAGAACTGAATATATATGCGTAAAACTGAATATATATGTGTAAGAACTGAATATATATGCGTAAGAACTGAATGTATATGCGTAAAACTGAATATATATGTGTAAGAACTGAATATATATGCGTAAGAACTGAATATATATGCGTAAGAACTGAATATATTTGTGTAAGAACGGAATATATATGTGTAAGAACGGAATATATATGCGTAAGATTGGAATATATATGTATAAGAACGGAATATTTATTATAAGAACGGAAAATATATGTGTAAGAACGGAATATATATGTGTAAGAACTGAATATATATGTGTAAGAATTGAATATATATGTGTAAGAACTGAATATATATGTGTAAAAACTGAATATATATGTGTAAGAACTGAATATATATGTGTAAGAACTGAATATATATGCGTAAGACTGAATATATATGTGTAAGAACTGAATATATATGCGTAAGAACTGAATATATATGCCTAAGAACTGAATATATATGCGTAAGAACTGAATATATATGCGTAAAACTGAATATATATGTGTAAGAACTGAATATATATGCGTAAGAACTGGAAATATATGCGTAAGAACTGAATATATATGTCTAAGAACTGAATATATATGCGTAAGAACTGAATATATATGCGTAAGAACTCAATATATATGCTTAAGAACTGAATATATATGCGTATAACTAAATATACATATGTGTAAGAACTGAATATATATTCGTAAGAACTGAATATATATGCGTAAGAACTGAATATATAAGTCTAAGAACTGAATATATATCCGTAAGAAAGGAATATATATGTGTAAGAACGGAATATATATGTGTAAGAACGGAATATATATGCGTAAGGACGGAATATATATATGTAAGAACGAAATATATATTTGTAAGAACGGAACATATATGTGTAAGAACGGAATATATATGCGTAAGAACGGAATATATATGTGTAAGAACGGAATATATATTTGTAAGAACGGAAAATATATGTGTAAGAACGGAATATATATGTGTAAGATCTGAATATATATGTGTAAGAACGGAATATATATGCGTAAGAACGGAATATATATGCGTAAGACTGAATATATATGTGTAAGAACTGAATATATATGCGTAAGAACTGAATATATATGCGTTAGAACTGAATATATATGCGTAAGAACTGAATATATATGCGTAAAACTGAATATATATGTGTAAGAACTGAATATATATGCGTAAGACTGAATATATATGTGTAAGAACTGAATATATATGCGTAAGAACTGAATATATATGCCTAAGAACTGAATATATATGCGTAAGAACTGAATATATATGCGTAAAACTGAATATATATGTGTAAGAACTGAATATATATGCGTAAGACTGAATATACATGTGTAAGAACGGAATATATATGTGTAAGAACATAATATATATTTGTAAGAACTGAATATATATGTGTAAAAACTGAATATATATGTGTAAGAACGGAAAATATATGTGTAAGAACGGAATATATATGCGTAAGAACGGAATATATATGCGTAAGAACGGAATATATATGCGTAAGAACTGAATATATAAGTGTAAGAACTGAATATATATGCGTAAAAACTGAATATATATGAGTAAAAACGGAATATATATGTGTAAGAACGGAATATATATGCGTAAGAACGGAATATATATGTGTCAGAACGGAATATATATGTGTAAGAACGGAATATATATGCGTAAGAACGACAGAACGGAATACATATGTGTAAGAACTGAATATATATGTGTAAGAACTGAATATATATGTGTAAGAACTGAATATATATGTGTAAGAACTGAATATATATGTCTAAGAACTGAATATATATGTGTAAGAACTGAATATATATGCGTAAGAACTGAATATATATGTGTAAGAACTGAATATATATGTGTAAGAACTGAATATATATGCGTAAGAACTGAATATATATGCGTAAAACTGAATATATATGTGTAAGAACTGAATATATATGCGTAAGAACTGAATGTATATGCGTAAAACTGAATATATATGTGTAAGAAATGAATATATATGCATAAGAACTGAATATATATGCGTAAGAACTGAATATATTTGTGTAAGAACGGAATATATATGTGTAAGAACGGAATATATATGCGTAAGATTGGAATATATATGTATAAGAACGGAATATTTATTATAAGAACGGAAAATATATGTGTAAGAACGGAATATATATGTGTAAGAACTGAATATATATGTGTAAGAATTGAATATATATGTGTAAGAACTGAATATATATGTGTAAAAACTGAATATATATGTGTAAGAACTGAATATATATGTGTAAGAACTGAATATATATGCGTAAGACTGAATATATATGTGTAAGAACTGAATATATATGCGTAAGAACTGAATATATATGCCTAAGAACTGAATATATATGCGTAAGAACTGAATATATATGCGTAAAACTGAAAATATATGTGTAAGAACTGAATATATATGCGTAAGAACTGAATATATATGCGTAAGAACTGAATATATATGTCTAAGAACTGAATATATATGCGTAAGAACTGAATATATATGCGTCAGAACTCAATATATATGCTTAAGAACTGAATATATATGCGTAAAACTGAATACATATGTGTAAGAACTGAATATATATGCGTAAGAACTGAATATATATGCGTAAGAACTGAATATATAAGTCTAAGAACTGAATATATATCCGTAAGAAAGGAATATATATGTGTAAGAACGGAATATATATGTGTAAGAACGGAATATATATGCGTAAGGACGGAATATATATATGTAAGAACGAAATATATATTTGTAAGAACGAAACATATATTTGTAAGAACGGAATATATATGCGTAAGAACGGAATATATATGTGTAAGAACGGAATATATATTTGTAAGAACGGAAAATATATGTGTAAGAACGGAATATATATGTGTAAGATCTGAATATATATGTGTAAGAACGGAATATATATGCGTAAGAACGGAATATATATGCGTAAGACTGAATATATATGTGTAAGAACTGAATATATATGCGTAAGAACTGAATATATATGCGTGAGAACTGAATATATATGCGTAAGAACTGAATATATATGCGTAAAACTGAATATATATGCGTAAGAACTGAATATATATGCGTAAGACTGAATATATATGTGTAAGAACTGAATATATATGCGTAAGAACTGAATATATATGCCTAAGAACTGAATATATATGCGTAAGAACTGAATATATATGCGTAAAACTGAATATATATGTGTAAGAACTGAATATATATGCGTAAGACTGAATATATATGTGTAAGAACTGAATATATATGCGTAAGAACTGAATATATATGCGTGAGAACTGAATATATATGCGTAAGAACTGAATATATATGCGTAAAACTGAATATATATGTGTAAGAACTGAATATATATGCGTAAGACTGAATATATATGTGTAAGAACTGAATATATATGCGTAAGAACTGAATATATATGCCTAAGAACTGAATATATATGCGTAAGAACTGAATATATATGCGTAAAACTGAATATATATGTGTAAGAACTGAATATATATGCGTAAGAACTGAATATATATGCGTAAGAACTGAATATATATGTCTAAGAACTGAATATATATGCGTAAGAACTGAATATATATGCGTAAGAACTCAATATATATGCTTAAGAACTGAATATATATGCTTTAAAACTGAATACATATGTGTAAGAACTGAATATATATGCGTAAGAACTGAATATATATGCGTAAGAACTGAATATATACGTCTAATAACTGAATATATATCCTTAAGAAATGAATATATATGCGTAAGAACTGAATATATATGCGCAAAAACGGAATATATATGTGTAAGAATGCAATATATATGTGTAAGAACGGAATATACATGTGTGAAAACGGAATATATATACGTAAGAAGGGAATATATATGTGTAAGAACGGAATATATATTTATAAGAACGGAAAATATATGTGTAAGAACGGAATATATATGTGTAAGACTGAATATATATGTGTAAGAACGGAATCTATATGTGTAAGAACTGAATATATATGCTTAAGAACTGAATATATATGCGTAAGAAAGGAATATATATGTTGAGAACGGAATATATATGTGTAAGAACGGAATATATATGTGTAAGAACGGAATATATATGCGTAAGAACGGAATATATATGTGTAAGAACGGAATATATATGTGTAAGAACTGAATATATATGTGTAAGAACTGAATATATATGCGTAAGAACTGAATATATATGCGTAAGAACGGAATATATATGTGTAAGAACGGAATATATGTGTGTAAGAACGGAATATATATATGTAAGAACGGAATATATATGCTTAAGAACGGAATATATATGTTTAAGAACGGAATATATATGTGTAAGAACTGAATATATATGTGTAAGAACTGAATATATATGCGTCAGAACTGAATATATATGCGTAAGAACTGAATATATATGCGTAAGAACTGAATATATATGCAACTGAATATATATGTGTAAGAACTGAATATATATGCGTAAGAACTGAATACATATGCGTTACAACTGAATATATATGTCTAAGAACTTAATATATAAGCGTAAGAACTGAATATATATATGCTTAAGAACTCAATATATATGCTTAAGAACTGAATATATATGTGTAAGAACTGAATATATATGTGTAAGAACGGAATATATATGCGTAAGAACGGAATATATATGTGTAAGAACGGAATATATATGTGTAAGAACTGAATATATATGTGTAAGAACGGAATATATATGTGGAAAAACTGAATATATATGTGTAAGAACGGAAAATATATGTGTAAGAACGGAATATATATGCGTAAGAACGGAATATATATGTGTAAGAACGGAATATATAAGTGTAAGAACTGAATATATAAGTGTAAGAACTGAATATATATGCGTAAAAACTGAATATATATGAGTAAAAACGGAATATATATGTGTAAGAACGGAATATATATGTGTAAGAACGGAATATATATGCGTAAGAACGGAATATATATGTGTCAGAACGGAATATATATGTGTAAGAACGGAATATATATGCGTAAGAACGAAAGAACGGAATATATATGTGTAAGAACTGAATATATATGTGTAAGAACTGAATATATATGTGTAAGAACTGAATATATATGTCTAAGAACTGAATATATATGTGTAAGAACTGAATATATATGCGTAAGAACTGAATATATATGTGTAAGAACTGAATATATATGCGTAAGACTGAATATATATGTGTAAGAACTGAATATATATGCGTAAGAACTGAATATATATGCGTGAGAACTGAATATATATGCGTAAGAACTGAATATATATGCGTAAAACTGAATATATATGTGTAAGAACTGAATATATATGCGTAAGACTGAATATATATGTGTAAGAACTGAATATATATGCGTAAGAACTGAATATATATGCCTAAGAACTGAATATATATGCGTAAGAACTGAATATATATGCGTAAAACTGAATATATATGTGTAAGAACTGAATATATATGCGTAAGAACTGAATATATATGCGTAAGAACTGAATATATATGTCTAAGAACTGAATATATATGCGTAAGAACTGAATATATATGCGTAAGAACTCAATATATATGCTTAAGAACTGAATATATATGCGTAAAACTGAATACATATGTGTAAGAACTGAATATATATGCGTAAGAACTGAATATATATGAGTAAGAACTGAATATATACGTCTAATAACTGAATATATATCCTTAAGAATTGAATATATATGCGTAAGAACTGAATATATATGCGCAAAAACGGAATATATATGTGTAAGAATGCAATATATATGTGTAAGAACGGAATATACATGTGTAAAAACGGAATATATATACGTAAGAAGGGAATATATATGTGTAAGAACGGAAAATATATTTATAAGAACGGAAAATATATGTGTAAGAACGGAATATATATGTGTAAGACTGAATATATATGTGTAAGAACGGAATCTATATGTGTAAGAACTGAATATATATGCTTAAGAACTGAATATATATGCGTAAGAACGGAATATATATGTTGAGAACGGAATATATATGTGTAAGAACGGAATATATATGTGTAAGAACGGAATATATATGCGTAAGAACGGAATATATATGTGTAAGAACGGAATATATATGTGTAAGAACTGAATATATATGTGTAAGAACTGAATATATATGCGTAAGAACTGAATATATATGCGTAAGAACGGAATATATATGTGTAAGAACGGAATATATGTGTGTAAGAACGGAATATATATATGTAAGAACGGAATATATATGCTTAAGAACGGAATATATATGTGTAAGAACGGAATATATATGTGTAAGAACTGAATATATATGCGTAAGAACTGAATATATATGCGTCAGAACTGAATATATATGCGTAAGAACTGAATATATATGCGTAAGAACTGAATATATATGCAACTGAATATATATGTGTAAGAACTGAATATATATGCGTAAGAACTGAATACATATGCGTTACAACTGAATATATATGTCTAAGAACTTAATATATAAGCGTAAGAACTGAATATATATATGCTTAAGAACTCAATATATATGCTTAAGAACTGAATATATATGTGTAAGAACTGAATATATATATGTAAGAACGGAATATATATGCGTAAGAACGGAATATATATGTGTAAGAACGGAATATATATGTGTAAGAACTGAATATATATGTGTAAGAACTGAATATATATGTGTAAAAACTGGATATGTGTAAGAACGGAAAATATATGTGTAAGAACGGAATATATATGCGTAAGAACGGAATATATATGTGTAAGAACGGAATATATATGTGTTAGAACTGAATATATAAGTGTAAGAACTGAATATATATGCGTAAAAACTGAATATATATGAGTAAAAACGGAATATATATGTGTAAGAACGGAATATATATGCGTAAGAACGGAATATATATGTGTCAGAACGGAATATATATGTGTAAGAACGGAATATATATGCGTAAGAACGAAAGAACGGAATATATATGTGTAAGAACTGAATATATATGTGTAAGAACTGAATATATATGTGTAAGAACTGAATATATATGTGTAATAACTGAATATATATGTCTAAGAACTGAATATATATGTGTAAGAACTGAATATATATGCGTAAGAACTGAATATATATGTGTAAGAACTGAATATATATGTGTAAGAACTGAATATATATGCGTAAGAACTGAATATATATGCGTAAAACTGAATATATATGTGTAAGAACTGAATATATATGCGTAAGAACTGAATGTATATGCGTAAAACTGAATATATATGTGTAAGAACTGAATATATATGCGTAAGAACTGAATATATATGAGTAAGAACTGAATATATTTGTGTAAGAACGGAATATATATGTGTAAGAACTGAATATATATGCGTAAGACTGAATATATATGTGTAAGAACTGAATATATATGCGTAAGAACTGAATATATATGCCTAAGAACTGAATATATATGCGTAAGAACTGAATATATATGCGTAAACCTGAATATATATGTGTAAGAACTGAATATATATGCGTAAGAACTGAATATATATGCGTAAGAACTGAATATATATGTCTAAGAACTGAATATATATGCGTAAGAACTGAATATATATGCGTAAGAACTCAATATATATGCTTAAGAACTGAATATATATGCGTAAAACTGAATACATATGTGTAAGAACTGAATATATATGCGTAAGAACTGAATATATATGCGTAAGAACTGAATATATAAGTCTAAGAACTGAATATATATCCGTAAGAAAGGAATATATATGTGTAAGAACGGAATATATATGTGTAAGAACGGAATATATATGCGTAAGGACGGAATATATATATGTAAGAACGAAATATATATTTGTAAGAACGGAACATATATGTGTAAGAACGGAATATATATGCGTAAGAACGGAATATATATGTGTAAGAACGGAATATATATTTGTAAGAACGGAAAATTTATGTGTAAGAACGGAATATATATGTTTATGAACGGAATATATATGTGTAAGAACTGAATATATATGTGTAAGAACTGAATATATATGTGTCAGAACTGAATATATATGTGTAAGAACTGAATATATATGCGTCAGAACTGAATATATATGCGTAAGAACTCAATATATATGCTTAAGAACTGAATATATATGCGTAAAACAGAATATATATGTGTAAGAACTGAATATATATGCGTAAGAACTGAATATATATGCGTAAGAACTGAATATTTATGCGTAAGAACTGAATATATATGCGTCAAACTGAATATATATGTATAAGAACTGAATATATATGCGTAAGAACTGAATATATATTCGTAAGAACTGAATATATATGTCTAAGAACTGATTATATATGTGTAAGAACTGAATATATATGCGTCAGAACTGAATATATATGCGTTAGAATTCAATATATATGCTTAAAAACTGAATATATATGCGTAAAACAGAATATATATGTGTAAGAACTGAATATATATGCGTAAGAACTGAATATATATGCGTAAGAACTGAATATTTATGCGTAAGAACTGAATATATATGCGTCAAACTGAATATATATGTATAAGAACTGAATATATATGCGTAAGAACTGAATATATATTTGTAAGAACTGAATATATATGTCTAAGAACTGATTATATATGCGTAAGAACTCAATATGTATGCTTAAGAACTGATTATATGCGTAAAACTGAATATATATGTGTAAGAACTGAATATATATGTGTAAGAACTGAATATATATGCGTAAGAACTGAATATATATGTTTAAGAACTGAATATATATCAGTAAGAACTGAATATATATCCGTAAGAAAGGAATATATATGTGTAAGAACGGAATATATATGTGTAAGAACGGAATATATATGCGTAAGGACGGAATATATATATGTAAGAACGAAATATATATTTGTAAGAACGGAACATATATGTGTAAGAACGGAATATATATGCGTAAGAACGGAATATATATGTGTAAGAACGGAATATATATTTGTAAGAACGGAAAATATATGTGTAAGAACGGAATAGATATGTGTAAGATCTGAATATATATGTGTAAGAACGGAATATATATGCGTAAGAACGGAATATATATTTATAAGAACGGAATATATATTTGTAAGAACGGAAAATATATGTGTAAGAACGGAATATATATGTTTAAGAACGGAATATATATGTGTAAGAACTGAATATATATGTGTAAGAACTGAATATATATGTGTCAGAACTGAATATATATGTGTAAGAACTGAATATATATGCGTCAGAACTGAATATATATGCGTAAGAACTCAATATATATGCTTAAGAACTGAATATATATGCCTAAAACAGAATATATATGTGTAAGAACTGAATATATATGCGTAAGAACTGAATATATATGCGTAAGAACTGAATATTTATGCGTAAGAACTGAATATATATGCGTCAAACTGAATATATATGTATAAG
>JAWPHD010019190.1:0-36725 GCA_037043455.1 Cyrtodaria siliqua
CCGTCGGTGTGTTCTTTGGCAAGACACATTCCCTTAGTCTCGTCCGTTAAAGAACCATAGGAATCTATTAGATAATAAAAGTAGGGCAGGTTTCCGGATTCCTGTGTATCCTTCCCCTCTCTCTGGGGCGGCTCTAAATAACTGTTGATGAGCCGTTAAACAACATTCAATTCAATTCCTTACAACCGATTGGAGGCACTGTCGTATTGACGGTGTCCAGTTCTTCTCGTGTAGATGTGTGACCGTGATACTTTCTTCGGCATGAAGATGGTGTTCGTGAGTGTCTACTTCTATAAACAGTGGATTATGTGTAGTGACGTCATCTAACGGAATGTTTTGTATTCTCCCTCCGTAACGGATATCGCCGGTATCATCGATGTCATTAACGTAACGTAATAATATGCTTTGTCTCTCTTTTAGCATGAAACCATTCACGTCATTTTATCTGAAAAGGTCAATGAATCTTTGCACTTAGACTTGTATGCTGACAACCTTTTATCAAGCTTCAAAAAATGTTCTGAAGTACTTTCCTGATACAATTTACGTCGAACGCTGGATTTAACGCTGGCTGACTTCTTATAGTATAGCTGTAGACAGCACTTTCAGAACTACAGACGACATTAATCTACACAGTTTTGTTGACACGAGTACGCAATCATATGTAGTAGTAGCTTATCTTTGTAGCAGAAAAAACTTGAATATATGGCTGCAGTGTTGCGCCAGGTGTCGGCTGCACTTTTCTTAGCTCTCAATGTTTTGAAATTTATCAGCAAATCTACTGCTGGTACAAACTTACAAATTGTCATGAAGTTGCATGAATGTGACAAGAGTGGATTTATGAGGACTTTATATGGAATTTTGATGTGTATTTGTGTTAATTTAAACTTTAAATACAATACTATAGATTCAACTGGATTTAAATTAGAGTGTATTTTGCCCTCAGCAATGGTGGGTGAACAGTTATCACGGATCACACAGTACAGTAGCGGTGGTCTACACAATATTGGACAATCAACAATAGACAAACCTAATCCTACCGTTTTGGCAAGACTGAAACAGTTAGGTATTTTAAGTTATCGAGGTACCCGAGGGGGAAATGCTCGAGTGAGACGTGTTTGGGACACAAATCAAGGGATTAAAATCAACAACCTACAAAGTTTGCTTGAACAGATCCCAGCTATTATAACTGTACCTGGCACAGAAATTTCATGTCAATCCAAATGCAAAGTTGACAATGAGAACCTTGTGAAGATAAAGTGCTCAACATTTAATGTTGTTAAAGGCCAGACTAATGTAAAAATGTGTTGCCTGAATCCAAGATCTGTAAAGAACAAAACTCTGGCTATATGTGACTATATCATTTCCAACAATCTCGATCTTCTAGCTGTGACTGAAACATGGCTTGGCACATCGGTTGATAAAACATGTATCATTGAACTTGTTCCTACTGGCTACCAGATCAAACATGTCCCTCGCAGTGGAAGACGTGGTGGGGGCGTAGCACTTATATACGGGGCCACTATAGACATCCGTATAGTAGAATCAAGTCGTGATAGTAACTTCTCTAATTTTGAGTTCATGGACTGTAATATGACCATAAATGGCTACTCCTTACGTCTAGCAGTGATATATAGGCCACCACCAACACGAGAAAATGGTCTCAAAACAAGTGACTTTCTTGAACACGAATGGCCAGTGTTTCTGTCCAGATATGCAACTATAGATAAGAACATCATAATTGTTGGTGATCTTAACTTCCACTTAGACAATCCCACAGATAGGGATTCTGCCAGATTCATCAGTGCTCTTGACTCGTGTGGTATGCGGCAGCATGTCAGTGAACCCACACATATTGGTGGACATACGTTAGATGTTGTGATCACTAGAGATACTGAGAGCATAGTTTCTAATGTAGAAGTTACTGATCCCGGCCTGTCTGATAATTCTGGAAAAGTAGCGCGTGACCATCTCGCAGTGACTTTTAGTGTTAAAGCGGCAAGACCTGTCCCTGTCAGCAAGACTGTATCTTTCAGAAAAATTCGCTCTATAAACATTGATTCCTTTAAAACCGATACACGATGCTTTAAAATGCACAGACCTTGATGATCTCGTCAATGTGTACACGGATGAACTGTCAGCACTTATCAACAAGCATGCTCCGTTACGTACAAAGACGATTATTCTCAGGCCATCTTGTCCTTAGTTTAATGAGGAATTACATGACGCTAAACACCGGAAACGTCAGCTGGAACGACAATGGCGTAAAACCAAACTAACAGTTCACCACGAAATCTACAGAAACCAATGTGCAAAGGTTAATAAACTACTTAAACAAGCTAGAGTCAGTTATTACTCTGACAAAATAGAATCCTGTGGACATGACCAAAAAAGTATCTTTAAGGTAACCAAACATCTGTTAGGCGCTTCAAATGATATCATACTACCCTCAAACAATTCATCTAAGAAACTGGCACAGGATTTCAGTGACTTTTTCATAAACAAAATAGAAACCATTAGATGCGATATATCTTCAGGAAATCATTCTGGTTCCAATTCCATGAATATTGACTCGGTTCAGGTACCACTAGAAAATCTTCTGACAGATTTTACTCCTGCTACATCCAAGGAAGTGGAACGAATAATCAAAACACTCTTAAAAACTACAGACCTGTGTCCAATCTCCCATTTATCTCAAAGGTGTTAGAGAAGGTAGTCGACAAACGTTTGGAACAGCATTTGTCTCTTAACGATCTTCACGAGAAACATCAGTCGGCGTACAGAAAGTGTCACTCTACCGAAACTGCTTTACTCAAAGTCCAGAGTGACATTCTCCAGTCTTTAGACCAGAACAAGGTTACTATCTTAGTATTACTGGATCTCTCTGCTGCATTTGACACCATCGATCATAGCACACTACTCGATCGCCTTGAACATGAATTTGGAATAGCCGGTAAGCCACTCGCATGGATGACATCCTATCTAAGTGATCGTTATCAAACTGTGTGCATTGACGGCGAACTATCCAATCCAGTGCTTATGAAATACAGTGTACCACAAGGATCGGTCTTGGGGCCCAAAAACTATATCATGTACACCAAACCTGTAGGGGCAATTTGTAGAAACCATGGACTAAATCATCATTTCTATGCTGATGACTCTCAGCTATACTTATCATTTGAACCTTCAGACACAATTTATCAAGTTGAAGTTATACGGCGAGTTGAAGCCTGTCTCAATGATATTATCTCCTGGATGCACCACAATATGCTAAAACTAAATGCAGACAAAACAGAACTTATATTGTTTTGCTCCAAGCGCAATGTGGAGTGTATATCTGACATATCTATTAAAGTTGGAGACTCTGAGATAGAACCATCATCATGTGTTAGAAATCTGGGAGCATTTCTCGATTCCAAAATGGACATGGAACAACAGGTGAATGCTGTGTGTAGGTCGTGTTACGCCCAGTTACGACAAATAGGTCACATTAGACAATATCTAACCATTGATGCAACCAAAACCCTTGTAAATTCCCTTGGACTTGACTATTGTAACTCCCTGCTTCGCGGTCTACCTAAGACAATTTTGAACAAACTTCAAACAGTTCAAAATACATCAGCTCGTATCATTACTAGGAAATCTCGTTTCGACCACATCACACCAGTGTTAAAGGAGCTTCACTGGCTCCCAGTGCAATACCGGATTGACTTTAAAATATTGAGTCACATCTATAAAGCCTTAAATGACCAATCTCCAAGCTACATCACAAACATGTTAAAGGTGTATAGACCACAGCGTGACTTAAGATCCCAAAGTGACACTCTGACTCTTGTAGTACCAAGATCTCGTACAGTTACATACGGTGACCGTAGCTTTGCAACTGCTGCTCCAAAGTTGTGGAACGCGCTTCCAGTGGGAATCCGGAATTCCAACACACTTGACTCTTTTAAGAGATCACTGAAAACTCATTTCTTTTTAATGATATATAGTGGCTGATGTGTATTTTAAGCTGGACTATTTCATAAATGATTACCATTGTTTTATCATCTTATTATGACAGTACTATTTTTTAAACACGGATTTTAATTTTAGTCAGTATAATAATAATGTCTTAACTTTATCTTAGCAATATAATCTATATGTTGTTTTATAGTTTACCACTTAATATCTTCATATCTTAGAGTTAGTACATGTATTGTTCTTTTTTTAGTTTTGACTGTATGTGAATGTATTATTGTTTTACTTGTAAAGCACTTTTGAACGTATGTTAAATATGAAAAGAGTGCTATATAAATATGGTATAATAAATAAATAAATAATAGTCGGTAAAAGCCTTACATATCATTTGAAACAAGCCATCAATGTTAAAGAGATTACCCTCTGGTCCAAAAGTGAGATTGTTCTACACTGGTTGAGCATTTTGAAACCATTGGAGATAATAAATACTGATAAGAGAGAACCTTTGGAAGTAACAAACACAACCAAAAGAATAAAGTAGCAGACTCGGTTTTATTGAGTCTGTTCGTGAGAGGTAATGTAGGACGCAACACCTCTCACGCCCCCTAGCACCGTCTTAAGCGGTATTCTACTTCATAGCCACCTGTATTGGGCTCGTTGATCCCAAAGCACCAGTAAGAATAAAATTTGAGATTTTTAAAACCCGCGTTACTGTAATTCGAGAGCTTACAAGTGCCCCAACACACGACAACCTGCTTGATCTGCGCACACCTGGTATAACAGCGTCCCAGTTTATCAACAATAATGTATGGATAAACGAACCTGCATGGCTTCTAAATCCTTAACGGTGGCCTACCTGGAACTAACCAAATCATCTGTACTGGGAACAAACACAGCCGATACCTTCGAACATTACCATGAAGAACCCTAACCCCATTTATAATAGATTAAAACTCGCAATTCGACATTCATTAAGATATTTAGATCAGGAAGTTTAGTAGTTACAAGAAACTTCACAGAGCAATTTAATTGCCTTCGTATTGAAATTTCTATATATCTGCAGAGTAAGACGTACAAGAAGATTGGAAAAAATTGACTCTCCATGAACTTCAAAATGCTGAGAAAAGTTCGGTTACAGAACAGCCAATTAAAGCATATGCTGATGAGATCATCAACCTGAAGTCCAAAGGAAGCCGCCTGCCCCTATTAAAATAGAGTACCGTCAGGTAGTACCCATAGGAATACCAACAACCTAGCGGTAAACTGATTTACGGTCTTTAATAAAGATGTGTTTTAAAAGAAAAAAGTAACGCCCTACAAACATTAGAGCAAGTCCGCATGTTATAAATACCATTAGGGGCGTTTGTAAAGACATTCCTGACATTTTACAAGAAACAAAAGCAGTTAAGCAGTTGCGACTTTAGCATACCTCTTCTGTAAAAGCTGAATCATTTTCACTTTAATCAGGTGGTGTGACGGAGTAGTGAATAGTATGTAAAAGTCGTAGAAACTTACTCTGGAGCAATTCTTACACGGTAGTTTATCCAGGAGTTTTTTTATCGACCAAAGCAGATTGACTGCTTAACCTCTTAATACTATATTGTAACATTTTCTTTTTAATCGCAGAAAAGCCGAAAGTTTAGATGGTAAATGAACTTTAATTTGCGATAAAACGTGCTTTGTGTGGATAGTATGGAGTGGAGGAAAATATGGTTTGTCAATTGGTTTGACAAACAACTTCAGGTTTTCCTTCTAGTCCGAAGAGTAAATGGTCCTGGAAAATAGAAAGATTATCGTATTTCGCTGTTTTACATCGGTAAAAGGAGAGGTGAGTTACCTGATCCGAATGCAGCTACTCAAAATATATAAAGTCTTGACTTGTTTAAGAATTGATTTGTTGTTTAACATTGCATATGGTTTTTTTTCAAGCCGCCCCAGAGAGGGGGAAGGATACGTAGACATCGACAACCTTGCCCTACTCTTACCATCTACTAAATATCCATGTTCTTAAACGTCTCGAATGAAAGACTCCTGTACACGGGACCGCCTATTTTTACGTCCCCATCCGATGGACGAGGCTAGGGGAAGTGAAGGACACACCGAAGTAATCCGGTGAAACCAGTAAAACCAGTGAGGCTCGGACCTTAATCTCCGGATTCAAAGTCGTCAAACGTGTTATCCGCTGGACCACGGTGGCCCATCGATTGTTTAAGTCCCTGAATTAGATCGCTTAATCAATAAAGAACACATGCTCTTGATATACTGCATTTAGAACTGTAAGCAGAACAACCATCATACAATTTCTCTCATTCAAAATAAAAAATAACACATTTCAAATGAAATGAATGAGGCATGAAAATATTCTTTCAGTTTGCACATTTTGATATACATGTTTATGATCATTTGGTATATTTTATCCCAAACAATATTAATAATATAATTGTTAGCTCGATCACACAAACTTGAACAGGTGCAATTTTGGTCCTCTTTCTAAATGACCTCTATTGACCCCAAGGAGGTTAAAATGTGTACATTAAATTAGGTGATTCACTTCATTTTACCGAGTATATTTGATTTCTTTATAGATTAAATGTATTCCAGGTGTGAACGGATTTAGTTTGTTTGGCGCGCAGTGTGGTAACAATAATAATAACATCGTAGTCAAGAAAGTAATTGCTGAAAAGTCCTCAAGCCAAAGATTTGTGAATTGCTTGATTTGTGTGGTAAACGTTGCGAAGGATATCGCCGGAAATGCTTTGTTAACAACAACATCTGAGCGTATTATACTCGTAGTTATTTTAAAGTGAGGAGAGATGTTCTTCCAAACACATCTCTATGTTAATCACTGTATCAATGATGGGTAAGACTACCATAGTATACGTTTTGTTAGATTCGCGGATTAATTCAACGGTAAAAAAAAAATCACCTGATACGAATGCATTTCACTAAAATACAACGTCATCCGCAACAGTTTCTAGGCCCGAGTACTGAATACTATTTAACATGAATTTCTTCATAAAAATTAACCAATTTGCTATTTATTTGTCTAATTTTATAAAGATGTGATATAAAAGGACATTTAAAACTGTATTAAAGGTTGTAACTTACCGTTTTGCTGTTTTGGGGTCAATCATGAAATCTAAATACGAACTTATTTCAAATATTGATTAATAATTTGCGAGCTTGTATAACACTTATTTGAAATATCCTGGTCACAAGCCTGGTCAACTTGAGTATTTTACTAACGTGTGTGGAATGTAATATTAACTTCAAATCTAAATGAATCTAATTAAACTAGAAAAAACATCACTAATGTATGCATTAATATTTGCATTTCACAAATGTAGTAAATGGTGAAAATGCATGTCCGCGTACAAAACAAACAACAATTACAAGGAAAAAAGAGGCAAGGTATGCGACACCATATATACGGTCAGTGGCGAAAAGGCTGTGTGTGGTTCAAACCAGGTTATATGGTACACCAAATCTCGCTTTGACCCTTCAGTGTAAATAACGAAATCCTCGCCATCAAACTGTATTACATATTGTCTTTACACTTACATATTTGATCCTCATAATGAATATTGCACCAGTCTAGATATGTGTTTTCAGTCAATGTATTATTGAAGGGGACACCTATTGAAGCAGCCTAGTTCATAACACGCCAACACATTAAAAACAAAAGTAAGTAATTTGACATTGAAACTATTTTGTTCACCAAATAATATTGAAAATGGTTGTGGGCCAGACAAATATAACAGTTAAATATTTAAAACACGTTTTGTCCACCATACATGCTAAATGACACATGTAAAATACTGCAGTTGAAAAGGGAAATTATGGAAAGCTTGTTGTTTACAGTGTAAGATAACTGTTTGCATCAAATAATACAATCATAATAGAAACAGAATGAACTATGGAATGTAGTGCAAACATGAGTTTTAAATTCGTAAGAGCCGAGCTGCGTTTGTCTCCGACAGTTCTTGTCTTTGGTGATGGGGGATAAGGGCGCAGAGTTCAGTGTTAATGCAAACTGTATTACATATTGTCTTTACACTTACACATCAGTCTAGATATGTGTTTTCAGTCAATGTATTATTGAAGGGGACACCTAGTTCATAACACGCCAACACATTAAAAACAAAAGTAAATAATTTGACATTGAAACTATTTTGTTCACCAAATAATATTGAAAATGGCTGTGGCACATACAACAGTTAAATATTTAAAACACGTTTTGTCCACCATACATGCTAAATGACACATGTAAAATACTGCAGTTGAAAAGGGAAATTATGCAAAGCTTGGTGTTTACAGTGTAAGATAACTGTTTGCATTAAATAAAACAATCATAATAGAAACAGAATGAACTATTAGACACTACCATGAACAATAACGGAATACTATGGAATGTAGTGCAAACTTATTGTAATTAACCATATATTTTCCTTATTTCTCATTCATAAATACTTTTCCTTACGAATAAGGTCACCCTTTAATGCACATGTCTTTCTCTTTCTTTTAAAGGGACACACGGCAATCTTGACGTCTGTTTTAAATATGATCACGCATTAAAAACAAATATAAGTGCCTTACTTTGTTCTTCACCTTATCAATAATTTGAACTTTTTAGTATAGTTTTTCAAAAAATTCAATTTAAATTGCATTTAAAGCATTTAAATTGCATTAGTAATGTTTTTTCTCCTTAATTTAAATTATAACTGTCATTATCATTTATATTTGGCTATACAATGCCATACATTGCGTGCAAAAAATAATATAATTATGTTTTTCATAATATAGATTTGAAGTTATTTTCTAATAATTATATGGGTTTTTTTAATTAATTAAGGACATTACGTGGTCTGAGTATTGACTTTCATACCCCATCCCACGCCTTCTCCAAGAAGCGAAAACGGGGGTTGGCAGATAACCCTTTACTGTCAAAACAGAAACTAAGTAAAATCCGTTTGTGTGTGCAAATCTCGATAAACAAACGGGGAAGAATGTTCCCAAAGGATAGTAGTGAAAAATGTATTAAACGTACCGTGTGCTCCTCTAATACTCATCTACTAGTATTTGGATATCTTTTTACAAATAATACTCAACGTTACCGTTTAATTGTTAAGTTAAATAAACCGGAATAATTAGATAATCCAACATTATAATAATATTATTTATTTACATGCATACTAATTTCCATTCAAGCACTGTTTGGTTTCAATGAAATGTAAACTGCCGACTATTAATATATTAAAAACAGCTTAAATTTAGTAGAAATAAATAAAGATTGTAAAGACAGATTGCAAAGACAGATATTGCTTTAGAGTAACTCTATCTAATATAATATAACAACGATACAAGCTTTACTAACCTTAAACAACGATGTACACGTTTGCATGTGCTTGTGTGTATTTCTAAGTGAAAAATCAACACCACTTTGCAATGTCAGTGCAAGATGGAGAAGGTGGAAGTTATGTAGATAGACGATATGAAAAGTGGTTTCTATTTAGACATGCATTAGAGAAGCAATTAGTTCACGTTAAGATATGATGTAATTTATCGAGAGAATTCAGTTAGATTTTATCACATATGCATTTATTTATTCATTAAACCAAAACAATCAGATATATGCATTTATTTATGCATTAAAAAAACACAATCAGACAAAAATGTGGCGAAAATAATGTACACAGTGCCACTCTAAACGTATTCCTATACTGTTTACAACATTTAGATTTTCTACAATTTTACTATCCAATGGAAAAAGATCCTTTGATAGTTTGACCTGAAGTAAAGAAAACGTAAGAAAAAATAATGCGGAATAGTTTATATACACATATATTATATGTAATTAACCTATTACGTGGGAGCTACCAGATGATCATTTTTCATCAGCCTACAAGTGGGTCTGATTCTAATGTACTTCATAATCGAACTATTTATTCGATGAATACATTTTTTCCATTCGATCTCGTGTATTCGTTAACTTTTATGTATTTTGGTTTATGTGGACATATCCTCTCATATTAGGTTGATAATTCCTAACATCTCCGAAAGGACATGTTAATGATATGTTAATGGCATACACATTCAGTTATACCGCTACGTTACCTATCTCATGCTGCAAAATATCTTATATTTGTTTCCCGTTTTCAGACTGTAGTCGTATTATAACATTATAACACACACACACACTTAATTACGGTGGCGTACTTAATAATGTATTACAGAGGATCAATTATATAAATATTTTTTTCACCAACACCCACCCCGCACCACCCACGCCCAGGGCCGGACCATTTTAGAACCCGTGGAAACAAAACACACACACACACACACACACACACAACACAAGCACGTACGCACGCACGCACACACACACATATATTGATGCAAATTGTGAATATACATATATGTGGATTGGTGTATATTGGGCGTGTCAATCGGTAGTTAACAGTGTGTGTCTCAAGCTGTTGGAGCTCTTTCGAAGTGGATACATATACCTTCACAAAAGGCATTAATATTGAGAAAATCAATCAATTCCGGAAAAGTGGACCGTGTGGTTACTACTGTTTAAATTCCCATGTAAATAAAGCAGTTGTCTTCCATGTACTTATTGTTTGAGCTACCAGAAACTAACAACACTGATATCGTGATAACGCGGCGTGAAGGGACGGACACTAGATGACGGAATGGAAAATATGCGAATCGTGCAATGATGTAATGAAAAAACAATGCATATCAAAACTGACAACTATTGTTATAATGATATAACTTCCCGTTTGTCTTCATTATTAATGTTCGGAAGATATCAATTTGTTTTCATTAATGTTTTTATTATAGTTATATAAAATTATTATTTATAGTTTAGCTAAGAACATATTGAATTAATTTCCTTCCATTCAGTTTTTCAACGAATCAACATGACGTTTTAAATTATATTGCTAATTGTTATCTATTCATTAATAATCAGAGTACAATCAAATAATTTTGAATCTCATACGAAGTATATACTTTTAGTGACTAAAATCGATTTTCGATATTAGCGAAACTTTAGATAAAACATTAACCAGTTTTATCTTATTGTTCAAAATACAGCGTGGATAATTTATATGCCATAGACACATTTTGATAACATGATTTTTTTGTCATTTCTTTAACGGTTTACTTGAGGCATTTTACTTGTACCATTTTTGCTTCTGTTTAACCATGTCCACAAAAGCCAGAGCTACAGGAGAACAAACAAATAAGAGAACGACAAAGTAAGATTGAAGACAATTATTAAATGTGATCCGTTTTAGGATTTATGTAGACGTCATCATAGGGTCCACAATTTATCAAACCGAAAAAGGAATAAGAACCCGGATGTCAAAATAAAATATCGCGTTGGAAAAACACATGTCAAAGCGGTCTTAAAAATGACAGTATTAGACCTGTACAACTAACAATGAAAGGAGTACCGACTAAAACAGAGGGGTTTTCCCCACAGGCAATACTCATTGAATGCTCGATCAAGCATTTGCGCATCACTATATATCATAGGCCAATGATATTTATTATTACCACTACATGAAATTGCAGAAAAAGTAACTGTTCTGCCTCAAATAAAAAAAAATCGACTGCGCTCGCATCCGGTGTGACTTAATAGAAAATGGATATTACGTTGCACAAATAAGACACTGAATGGTAGTAGTCTCTCATTTACTTTTTATCATTAGCATTTTTGCTGCTACTATTATAACGACGGGAAAATAATGTAAATACACGAATTGTCTCGCTTTTTTTTCTGTTTATGCGGTGTTGCCGGTAATAAATGGAAAACTCCACGAAACGTGCTTTTTCGGCGTTTATGCGGTTTTAAACGCCGGTGTAACGAAGTAAAGTGACCCCCATAGAATAACGACCCCCCGGTCATTATTCTTTAAAAAATAGTGACCCCCCGGTCATAATATTATGACCCCCCCCCCCCCCCCACGCGAAGTAAAATGACCCCTCGCGAAGAATTGTGACCCCATAGAATAACGACCCCCGGTCATTATTTTTTAAAGAATAGTGACCCCCGGTCATTATTTTTTAAAGAATAGTGACCCCCGGTCATAATATTATGACTCCCCGGTCATTATATTTGACCTCAATAGGTACAAAAACTGTCGTAATGAACTCTTGAATTGCTAACGGATTTTGCAAAGCATGGTAAATAACTGCACCAATATATCAATATGATGAACAAGAGCTCGCTCGACTTCTCACAAAGCTTTTTTGTATATTATCAGCCATCTCAAGGGTCACAATTGTGGGAAAAATCTTAAAAGGGCTATAAGCGGACGCGCACGTGAGGTTCTCTTCCTGGTTGAAGGTTTTGTCAAATTTCCTGGAGTAACACGAAAACAAATTTTCTTCATGAAATTTGTAAGTACTACTACTTCTTCGAAATCAGCAGCAGCAACAACAACAACAACAACAACAACAACAAGTATTAGCAATAATAAAACTTGTAGTAGTTAATATTCAGTTAGTGATCGACTAGATGGGGGTCAATATTTTATAGATATCATCAAGGGGGGTCAGTATTTTTTAACGGGGGTCAGTATTTTATAGAAAAAGGGTCACTTTTTCTAAAGAATAATGACCGGGGGTCGTTATTTTCTAAAGAATAATGACCGGGGGTCGTTATTCTATGGGGGTCACTTTACTTCGTTACACCGGCAGTGAGTAGCAAAATTTAACATAAATCACTTACGCGATTCATGGAATACGCCATTTACTATCGGCGCTTGAAACCACATAAACGCCGAAAATATGTAAAACAATGCTTTAATAAATGATCACTCATGTATAACATACATTTAAAAAAAAACTATCATTCAATAGTGGCGGCCTCATCCATTTCGATGTTAGCGTTAACTGATAAATTCCATTTTCCATCCGTTCTAGTGTACATTCGAGGAGAAAAGCGCACTTTCAGTTTATCAAAAACGCATTTTTCTTATTTTCGTTATCTCAAGAAAAGCTTATTATGAACTAATATTCGTGTACATCATTCGCAGAAATAGTTTGTCAAGATATTGCTTGCTATGGATTTGTATAGAAGAAGACGAAAACTTGGTTCACTGCCGGTCTTATACGTACCACCTCCGGATGTAACTGTCAACTTCATGATGTGGTCCTTACTTTTTAATTTTCTTGTAAATAAAGTGTCATTTTAGGCTCATTTAGTGTATTTAGACCAACTAAAAAGAAAATATCAGTATTTTTCTGTTCCACAAGAACCCCTTGATTAGCCCATTGGTATCCATAAAATTTGACACTTTCTCCCATTGGGATTCGAACCCGCAACGGCGACGGCTGCGATTTTGGATTGGAAATAACAGTGTATTTATCATGCACTAGGCGGATTCAGGGCGCCACAAGGGTAACCTATGCATGACGGATTACATGGGGCGCGCGCCATTTCTACTATTAGTCATCGTTAAAAACGCAACATAATTCACTAAATGCCAATATATATGTATTTTGGGTGTTCTGCTGTAATTTTTCGTCTCACTCTGTTTCGCCTCAAATTACAGCAGAACGCAAAACCCAAATCAACGAATAAACACGAATATAATAAAATATGATTTTTAACTAGAAAATCATATAGTTTGATTTTCCCGCATTAAATTTCTATATGGCTTTACTACTTCCCATTATCCATGTTTTAATCTAACTATATGAGCACCACAACCAACACATATTTGATATTTTGCACTTGTACCTTTTCCACATTTTAGAAACGGTAAAACTTTACTTTGCTTTAATCTGAATTTATGTAAACTGCAATAGTTTGAATCTTTTGTTGTTTTATTTTTATAAGGCTCGTGATATCCAACTTTGTGAAATTGGCAAATGTTTTCAATTTTCTTAGTGTTTTCCATTTTCTTTTTCTTGTTATAATAAATATTTTTTTATATTAAGAGAAAAAAATAATATAATATATATTACAAAAATGAGTACCAAAGACGTGAAATACATTTTACAATTACACCGGGAAGGAATAATTAATAATGATCAGCTTAGAAAGGGGTTAGATGCTCTTAAAGAAGTTCCAAAGGAAACTCCAAAAGTGGTTAATTCTCAACCATTAGAAAATTTACTCAAGAGACGATGTGCTAAAAAACAACGTAAACGAGAAAAGCAGAAATATGACAAATTACAAGAAAATGTTATAAATGAACAAAAGCAGAAATATGCCAAATTACAAGAAAATGTTATAAATGAACTAAAACAAGTTTTTCAAGATAGAAAATTAAAACTGGTTCACAAACCAATATGTGGCTATTTCAAAGCATACGAGATATCTGCCGAGAAATACAAAGACCCTCAAAAACTATTTCGTGATAAGAAATCCATTATCACAAAACAAATAAGCAAAGAGCTGACAGAGATGAATGGATTAAAGTTTCAAATAGGTCTCACTGTAAATCTATTCAAAGATGATGGTGCTACCAAAAAATACACCAACGCAGTATAACACAGCGAACAAAATGCAATCTTAAACGCTGAAAAAATAAATGAGTTTTACGATGAATCATCTGCATATATACAAGAGAGTCTTGAAAGATTTACAAACACAGCATCAGGATTGGAGATTTATCACTGTGTTAAGTTTTATTTGAATATTGCAAAGTATGAACCATTAGAAGGTTCTTCATATATTCCTCTACCCAAAGCATTAGCTGACAAGAAAGCAATAATTAATGTCAAGAATGAAGATAATAAGTGCTTGGAAGTGGCATTGGTGTCTGCTATGTGGCCTGATAAAAATAATCCAAATAGGATATCTAGTTATAAGAAACACATGGGTAAGTTGAATATGGATGGTATTGACTTTCCCACTCCAATTTCTCAAATTCCCAATGTAGAAAAACAAAACAACCTTGCTATCAACGTTTATGGATATATCATAACAGGAAAAAATAAAAAGGTAACTGTTTTTCCATATAAAATATCAGAACAACCAAAAGATATCGAGCGAATTAATCTGCTCTTAATATCTGAAGACATTGAGGTTGAAAAAGAATCAGAGAATGAAGATGATCCAAATAATGAAGAAGGAATCATAGATGACAACTATGATCCTGATGATTATCCCGACAAACCAACAAAAATAACAAAATATCACTATTGCTGGATTAAAAATCTGAATAGACTACTCTATGACCAAAACAAACACCATGGTCAAACTTACTTCTGCGATCGTTGCCTTCACGGCTTTTCTGGGAAAGGACTACTTACCAAACACAAAGAAGACTTTGATGGTATCAACAAAAATTCTTGCAGAATAGAAATGCCGCAAGAAGGTAAAAATCCCATAAAATTTAAAAATCATCAAAATCAGATGCATGTGCCTTATGCAATATATGCTGATTTTGAGAGTATAATCAAACCACAATTAAAACAATTTGGAAAGAAATCTGAAATTCAGAATGTACACGAAGCTTGTGGTTTTGGATACCAGGTTGTCAGATATGATGGCAAAGCTGAATAATCTGTTATTTACAGAGCTGAAGATGTTGTTGAAAAGTTTTTAAATCACTTGGTACGTGAGAAGAGCAACATTAATAAATTATTTGCTCAACCGAAACCATTGATCACGACACAACAAAATGAGGAAGATCATGAAAAAGCAACACAATGTTGGATATGCGAGAATGAAATAGGTAAGAAATGCGGTCAAAACGGCAAAGTAAGAGACCACTGTCATTTTACAGGTGAATACAGAGGCGCAGCACATAAAAACTGTAACCTGAAACTGAAAATAAAACCAAATAAAACAATCATCCCTGTTGTATTTCATAACCTCAAAGGATATGATAGTCATCTCATCATGCAAAAAATACATAAAATGTCAGGTAATATTACATGCATCCCAAACAATGCTGAAAAATATATATCATTAAGCATAGGACAACTTAGGTTCTTGGATAGCTTTCAGTTTATGGCTAAGGGGTCTGGAAAAATTGGTTAAAGCAACAGACAAATCTGATTTTAAAATTACTAAAAATCAGTTTGGGGAACAAACAAATTTACTTCTGCGAAAAGGTGTTTACCCGTATGACTATATGGACAGTGTGGAAAGATTTAAGGAAACGCAATTACCACCTATAGAAAAGTGTTACAGTAGTCTCTCAGATGAAAGTATAAGTCTCAAAGATTACAAATATGCTCAAAAAATATGGAAAGAGTTTAACTGTAAAACTCTTGGAGACTGTCATGATCTCTATCTAAAAACTGATGTAACTCTGTTAGCAGATGTATTTCAAACTTTTAGAAAAACATGTATGAATGAATACAAGCTTGATGCTTTACATTACTATACAGCACCTGGATTATCTTGGGATGCTTTACTTAAACATTCAAAAATAGAACTAGAACTTTTGACAGACATTGACATGCACTTACTCATAGAAAAAAGTATGCGTGGTGGAATTAGTATGGTATCAAAACGATATGCCAAAGCAAACAATCCACATGTAGCTGATTATAACCCTAACGAGGAAAACAACTACTTAATGGATCTGGATGAAAATAATCTTTATGGGTGGGCAATGAGTCAGCCACTTCCATAGTCTGGCTTTAAGTGGTTAACAAAAGGTAAAACGGGATTTAAAAAACCCAAACCTGGCAAAGGACAAATACTTGAAGTTGATTTGGAATATCCTAAAGAACTCCATGAAGCTCACAATGACTATCCACTTGCACCGGAAAGAATAGCAGTGAAAAAAGAATGGTTGTCTGAATACAAGACAGATTTGTTGGAAAATAGTAGCATGATAAATACAGAACAACTAGTCCCCAATCTTATGGACAAAGAAAAATATGTGTTACATTAAAAAAAACTGCAACTGTATTTATCTTTGGGATGAAACTAAAGAAAATACACAGAGTAGTAGAATTTAATGAAAAACCATGGATGGAATCGTATATTCGTTTAAACACAGAACTTAGGAAAAAAGCTAAATCACAATTTGAAAAAGATTTTTACAAACTTATGAACAACTCTGAGTTTGGCAAAACAATGGAAAATCTACGCAAGCGGACTGATATAAAACTAGTTAGAACTAACGGCTCTGAAAATGAAAAGATAAGAAAAATACTAGCCAAACCCAACTTTAACAGGCGTATAAAGTTTTCAGATGAATTGTCAGCAATACATGTAAACAAAACAAAATTAACATTAAACAAATCAATCTATGTTGGGATGTCAGTATTAGATTTATCAAAGCACTTGATGTATGATTGGTACTATAATACCCTAAAGAAAAGGTACGGAGATGACTGTACTTTATTATACACAAACACTGACAGCTTGCTGGTAGACACCAAAACAGAAAATGTGTACAAAGACATGGCTGAAATGAAAGATGAGTATGACTTGAGTGATTATCCGAAAACCCATCCACTGCACGATGATACAAACAAAAAAGTAATAGGCAAGATGAAAGATGAGTGTGCTGGTGTTGCTAAAGCTGAGTATGCTGGATTAAGACCCAAACTATATTCTATTTTGAGAGCGGATGAGCAGATGATTGAGAAAGTAATAGATAAAATGAAAGATGAATGTCCTGGTGTTCCTATAGGTGAGTATATTGAATTAAGACCCGAACTATATTCTATTTTGGGAGCGGATGAGCAGATGATTGAGAAAGTAATAGATAAAATGAAAGATGAATGTGTTCCTATAGTTGAATCCAAACTGTGTTCTATTTTGGGAGCGGATAAGCAGATGATTAAGAAAGTAATAGATAAAATGAAAGATGATGTCCTGGTATAGCTAAGACTATGGCTGAGAATATTGGATTAAGATCCAAACTATATTCTATGTTGAGGACGGATGTGCAGATTGTTAAGAAAGCAATGAAAGATGAATGTGTTCCTACAGTTGAAGATATTGGATTAAGATCCAAACAAGATTCTATTTTGAAAGTGAATGAGCAGATTATTAAGAAAGCAAAGGGTGTAAAAAAATATGTAATCGAAAAACATATAAACTTTGAAAACTACAAGGATGCATTGTTTGGCAAGAAAAAATACACCCATGAAATGAATATGATACGCTCAATAAAGCATCAGCTATATGGTATAACAGTAAACAAAGTAACACTGTCACCATTTTACTCCAAACGGTACATAGCACCAGACGGTATTAAAACTGATGCACATGGATTTTATAAAAACTTATAAACGCGTTTGGGTATTAGCAGGAACAATAAGTAGTTCTTCTTTGACAAATCCTCTTTAAGGCGCTGGTGATTTTAAATAATATACTCTTATACCTTGCGTTATCATATAACTTTTAATCTTGTGAATATCTACACTCCAATTTGGATCAGTTGCTCTGCGTCTTCCACCTTCTTGTTCCCCAGGTTGATATAAATATCTTACACTGGCATTTATACAGAAAGGATCTTCTTTTAATGTTTTTGTTTCAACAGGAGGGGGCTTTTTTGTCTCTACATTTATTGCTTTAACAACTTCTGGTAATCTCTTTACCCACTCTCTGTTGCGTTTTTGGGAATCTATTTCCTTAGCATACTGATAACCAAACAATCTTTCAGCTAATGTTCCGTTAAATCTTTCCACTATAGCTTGGTCTCTGTGTATCTCTGTTCTGCCTCATCTAATATTTACTTTATGTTTTGCCATCAACTGCGATACTGCACCCATGAATTCTCTGCCTGGGTCAACTTGTAATAACTTTGGATATTTCAAATGCCGACTGTATATATTTTCAAATGCTTTGGCAACTTCTTTACTATCCTTGGAAGTCAATGGCTCTGCTTCTTTGTATCTACTCGCAATATCAACCACAGTCAATGCATAGTTATATGTCTTGCGTCCACGACCAAAGCCAAAAGTGTCATGCGGTAAAAATAACAAATCAGCTTGATGCACTCCATTCTTAGTAGAAACATCAAACCTGGGTCTAATTATTTTCTTTGGTGCGGGTAAATAAATCTGCCACACAGCTTGTTTCTTTAAAAATTCTAATGCCTGTTTTTCACTGACACCAGCCTCTTTTGACAATTTTTTAACTGCTGAGTAACCTCTCCAAAATCCTTTTGGGCTGTAATAAATCTTTTCCATTTTTTTTTACTAAAGATTAAAATTTATATAACTATAAAGAAAAAAATGGAAATCACAACTGCACGATTTGATGAACTGCTCGAAGAGCAAAATCAATATAGCACAAAGAAATGGACAGACTTGGAAATAAATAAAATATACACTATTGCAGATACAAAAATAATGGATACTCAATATGGTCCATCTATGGTATTGACATTATTAGACAACGGTGAAGTATGGGCTCCTGATCATCTTAAAAATAAAATAGAGAAGAGTGCTAAACCACCATATTATATTCGACCACTTGGATTGAAACCATGTATGAACAACAAAAAATATGACTTAGTCATTCCAAATTAATTATAGTTTCTTATTTTTTTTATGAAATCAATTTATACGCCACAAATCCAGTTGCAGCCATGCCCACCACAATAAACGTAATTTCTCTATTCTGTTGATCCGGAGATGGTGTATACAAATCACTCAACTTAGGCTCCGGTTCCAAAAGCAACTGTTTACCAGTTATATAATAATACTGCTTCATAGCCTGGTCCACATTATCAAATATCTGCTCTGCATGATGCTCCTTTTGCAGTTGCTTATTAATAAAATCTAATCTCTCTGTTCTTTTTTTATTCCACGCCGCTTGTGCTGCTTCCAATTGTTCTACGGCTTTGTCATGCCTTTGTCTTTCCTCATCTGAATGACTTCCCATTTTTGAAAAGAAATAATTTGAACCGCTAAACGCCAATGCGTTTATTAATGCGCCACCTATCATCATTGCTACTGCGCTTGCCATTTTTTTATATATTTTTTTTTTAATTATTTCATAATATCCGCAGGAATAATACCTTGCTTAATCATCATATCCTTTGTAGCCATTGCTAACATTCTATCCACAGACAGCATCCCAACATCTGTCATATTAAAATCCACTTTAGGTGCTGGTCTTTTTAGTAGTTTTCTGCCAATCTCAGAATATCCAATAGTTAGAAGTGTTTCCACTCCAGCGTGATACAACATATTTACAATTTGTTTTCCGTCAATACTTGTTGCCATTTTTTTAAATAAATTATTAAAAATCAAACGGGTCTTTTGGTGCAACCGCAGGAACAGCAACAGGTTGTGTAACAACAGATTTTTTGTTATAAATATACAAACCCAACCCAGCTATGCCTACTAAAACCACACACGGTGGAATATAATTTTTGTATACGTTTATTTTGATTTTTTCTGGTTCCTCTTCACCTATTGTTATTTTTGTTATTTCATTTGCATCTTGCTTTGCATCTTGCTTTGCAGCATCTTGCTTTGCATCTTGCTTTGCAGCATCTTGCTTTGCAGCATCCTGAAGCAAACGCTTTGCCTTTCTTGCCGCTGCTCCTTTTTTTCCAGCCTCTATTCGTTTTGGATTTTTTACTTTTTGTTGTTTAGCCTCAACAGGTATAACTTCACTCTCTTGGTTCTCCGTTTATATTATCTATATTTTTATTTTTATTAAAATCAATATGTCTAACAGTTGTCAGTATTGCTGTAAATGGCGCTAAGCACATTCCATACCTATAATACAACTCACAACAAGCACTTGTTAAAGCATGATTAATAAATGGGTCTTCCTCCAAATCTTCTATCAGTTTTGGTGGATTGATTACATTAAAATATGTTGATACTCCCATCGCATACAAGTTAATAAAAGAATTGCCTAAAGTCTTGGTCATACTTGTTCCAAGCCGTGCTTCATATCTGCAGTAAAGTTTGTTAATTTCATCCGGAGGCATGCTATCTATATTCGTGAGTTGTATGTCTTTACCCAAATATTGACGACTACCACCGCCAGCCACTATGGCTGATAATCTTTTTTTTTTGTTTCTTGTTGCTTTGATTCATCTGTGGGTTCCGTCTGTTCCGATATATTTTGTAATAGTTCTTCCGCATTCATTTTTATATTAGTAATTTTATTTTTTATCTTGAAATAAATATAAAATACAAAACAACCAGCTGCGATATTCATGCAACTAGTAATTGTTAGTATTGTTAATAGCATTGTTATTAACATTGCTATTTTTTTATTAACATTATTAATTTGCTGCAAGCATTGCTATTAATATTGCTACTTTGCTGTTAGTATTACTATTAGCAACAGTTGTAAAAAAAGGAATTATTCGACGGTATTATACCTGCGGATATTATAAAATAAATATATTTTGTAATAATAAAAAACATATTATATAAAAAAAATGGATTTGGAAATGAAAACAATAACAGACGATGAGATTGGTGATTATGACAAAAATATAAAAGGTGCACAGGAAACGCTTGTAATTCCTGTGACAAAGGATGACGTAAAATATTGTATATGTGTTTCAGAAGTGATTTTTTACATGCGTATATAAAGGGTGCCCATGAAAAACAGGAAATGCTTGTAATTTCTGTGACAAAGCATATATGAGCCACAAAGCATATGATTTTGTCAGATAAGTCTCAAGAGAAACATTGGTAAAGTACAAGTCCTTCGCCACTATGTCTCTCTCTTTGTTTCTTTTTGATGTCAAGGCAAAATATTTGTTGATTTCATCCCAATGTTGATATGCCTTCATGCCCTGACTATACAACTGATTTGGCACGCCCTCTATTGTCATTTCAACCTTTTCAATCGTTGGGTTGTAAAAGAATTCCGTGTCAGTTCTTTCTGGGTCTTCAAACAGCATTAAAATACCTTTCATGCTCCGTGCTGGTACATTAATGTTGATATTCCAAAGGGTATCATATTTTTTTGCTTGTATTATTCTATGTCGCAAGATACGATCATACATAAATACTATCTTACCATTGGTTTGCTGTCTTATTTGTCCGGCTAATTCAACATCACTAACCATATCAAATTCCAAGCAGATATTTTTTATTACATAAGATGCATCAGCATCACTGCTTTTGATAACTTTGTTATAATTGTTAAACGTTAATTCATATTCTAACCTATCACCAAGCCCCGCTTGATAAAATGGCATATGACTTTCTAACATTTCAAAGTCCAGTGGAATACAAAATCTATTTCCATAAGCTGCTGCTACAGCTTCATCTTCGGTGTCTGATGATTTATCTCCCGCACCAACTCTATGTTTTAATATGTTTGCTTTACCAATACCTTGGTAAGCTATGTTTACTCGTTCGGTAGGGCTTTTCCATAAATCTACATAACAAAGATATATATCACTGTCATCTATTGACATGACTTCATTGCCACTTATTCTTATTGTCATTTTTTTCACAATTGCTCTACCCAGATTCTGGTATAGAGTAGCGTTGGGGTCTTTGGTGCTTTTAAGTTCTATTTCAAAGGCAAGACGAGCAGTACGTGGAACTATCACATCATTAGTACTTAGATTGGGAAATCTCACAAGCAGTTGCTGGTTTTGGTCTATTGTTGATGGATTATTAGTTATTACTACACTTGTGCGGATGCCCTTTGCACCATGAGGTGCTCTTAGTTTTCTATAAGGGTTGAGTTTGTTTCCGTAAGCTGACATTGTTTTTTATTTTTTAAATATATATTTTAAAATTAAATAAAATAAACAATGGCTCAAGGAGGATTTGAATATGACAATCCTACGTTCGATACAGATGATTACGATGAGTATTATGATGATGACGATTTACCTATGGTGCCTGATGAGCCTATTCAAAGAAGTCTTCTGAATGAAAGCGACCATCTTGCTGACCTTCGTGGGGAGTTAAAAGAATCCGAACTTGAAGCACACAAGAAAAATCTTGTAAAATCCTTTTATAATGAAATAGAAAAACGATATAAAATTGCACCGGACAAGATGGATTATAACCAGTTAAAAGTATCAGAAGATGGTAAAACATTATACTGGGTTGCTGGTGATAAAGAAATAAGAATGACTTCCAGGCAAAGTGATGCAATATTTCTTGCTCTTGGTTCTTTGGTAAATGAATATAACAGGGTTATTGGCTCTGGGGGAACAAGGGCGGTAAGACAATTTTTGAATTTGTCAGAGTATAACAGTAAAACAAAATTATCACAGAAAGCTCGACAAGCGTTGGAGAGCACAAGAAACGATTTACGAGATAATATGGATGCTATTCCATTACAAGATTTATCACATATTATGGATAACATAGAGACATCAATGGATAACATAGAGACATTAATTTATGACTGGGATGTGGATGAGCGTCCTGATGTTGAAACACAAACAAATATAGACAAGCGTGAAATGGATGGAATAGTAATAGCGATGACAACTGTCAAGGAAGAACTCACCAATAACTTGGCAAAACTCACACAACTTGATAAAGACATAACAAGAGAAAAACAAAAGTTAGAACAAGCTAAGACTGATAATGATGAATTCCAGATAAAGAGAATTAGCGATCGCAGCAAAGACCTTGAAGTTGAAAGAGGTGCAAGGATGGATGCTACCAATGAGAACAGAGAAGCTTTTCGTAACCAAGTAAGCAGAATAAAAGAGACAATAAACAAAATGTTAAACGAGGATACAACTCTTGGTGAGAGGATCAAAACCTTGTTTAGGGAGCAAGGTATTACTATTTTTAGTATCCTAACTGCATTTGGTATGATTCTTGGGGTGATAATTAATTCTATTATTCCCACATCAAGTGCTGCGCCAACTCCAAAACCTGATCCATCAAGTGTCAAGGACTGGATAAAAAAAAAACTAAGTAATCTTGGTAAACTTCTTGCTAATTTAGCTGGTAAAGCTGCTGCAGCACTTCCAGGAGTTATTGGTGCAATAGTATCATGTCTTTTATCTGCAACAGGTAATGTTATTAATTGGCTTGGTAACAATCTATGGGCTTTGCTTGTGTTTGTTTCCGGGTTGTTGTATGTGGCAGCCAAAGAGTTGCTCAGTAAATCTCGTAAATAAGTAATGCAGCAAGACCTATTACTATAGTACCAACAATTATAGTTGTTTTGTTATCTTCGTGTTCAATCGCTATTTTTTTTATTTCTGGTGGGTTATGCTCCACAGTTTTATGTATTGATGATTTATCAAAGTCCGGCAGAAATTTCTTTGTTGTGGTGCCTTGAATAGGTTGAATAATTGTTGGTGGTACTGGTTTTACATTCACATCATTATTCAATCCTAATGCTTGCGTATCGGTTGCTATTACAATTTCATTATTGTAGTCTTGTATTGTTCCGATTCTTAATTCCATGTCACTCGGAGACATGTACAATCCACTTCCATAGACAAAATTTACTTTACTTCTTGCATATTTTAGGGTGATTTCATATCTTGAAATTTCACTGGGCAAGTCGATGGGGCTATTTATTGCGTCCTCTACATTTGCTAGAAATTGTTTCTGTGCATCAAATCCGTTCCAGTTCCAAGTATATCTGTTCTTGTTTGTGATTGTGAGCCAAGAATTGCCCAGCAGTATGTTCTAATGCTGTCATTGATGCGTTCTACTCCTGCTCTTGTAAATCCAGATGAACTATCTAGTATAAAAGTAGACCAACTATTATCAGCCTCAGATCCTTGTGCAATGTAATCAATGTGGTATGTTTTATCACTCTCATAGACTGTGAAACTCATCGTTTTGTTGTCGTATACAGAATTTATCAAAGGATGATAACCAATATTTGTCCAGTAATTATAAATTGTTCCTAGACCATTATTATAGCTTTGTTTCTGTCTCCAGTCATCATAAATATCAACATTAAACTCCTTGCATATTCTCTCGTATGCGTTTCGGTTATATGTGTTATTAAACGCATTCCAATTTGAGTCTTGCGGCATTGCTATACTCATTTCAAATAATATTCTCCTAACTTGGTAATAGACATGAAATCCAAATAACGAACCAACCAGAGCATCAGCTTTCAAATGATTGTTGAAATCAACGCCACACCCAGTTGTCGCACACCAAATAGCAAAATTCAACTGGTTCTGCCAAAATGACATCCAATCTGTTCCCCAGCGTTGGACTATAGCATCTAATTTGACGTATGGGAGTTTGTATTTTTCAAAGACATTGGGAAATGATGCTTTAAAGCCTTTACCGTTTGATGTAATGACTATGTTTTGGTTTATTATATCTATCACTTTCTTGCTAAAAGTATTTGAATATTGAGCATCTGGGCTATATTTGAATTCTTTAGAAATCATTTTTATTTGTATTTTTTATATATATTAAAAAAAATGTTTCATACAATTTCAAACATAGGCAACTCTATTATTTTACAACAGTATATCGATAATAGAGATGAAACTAAGCGCGTTGGATTAAAAAGTTTTACATACACTATCGGTTGGTTTAATATTAATCATGCAGTCATAAAGACAAAAAAAAACAGATAAAACGTATCATATACCAGATGGACTCTATAACTTTCAACAGTTGGCAGAATATTTTAAATTGCTAAATAAAAATATTACCCTAACCATTATTGTCCAAAGTGCTATAGCCATTTTAGATACGCCAACAGAGACATGATTATCAAGCGGTCTTTCAAAAATGCTGGGATTCGAGGACAGAAAATGGTTAAAAGGTATTCGTATTGGAGATCACTCAATTGATTTAGCTCCTTATAAACAGCTATATGTTCATTTCGAACAAGTTAATACGAGTAGTAATTATTTCAATGGTGCACCAAGCACTATTATTGGGGTTATACCTGTAGTAAATAAGCAGTTTGGAGATATTGTATATACACGTTTTTATCCTGAATATCACTGTCTCTCAAATGGTACAATTACTGAATTAAAAATAGAAGTCAGAGATGAGCATGGCAACAAGATAGATAATCACGGTTTGCCTATGAGTTGTGTTTTAGAATTTACAGAAGACTTAGAGGCTTTAACCAATCATGTTCAAGATTTACATAGGCGAGTTGTGCCTATTGTTAACCAATTCAACCTTTTGAGAGATAGAGTTGATAATCTTAAATATGGAATTATAACAATATTTGCAGAGGCTAAGGGTCCACTTGTATTTAATAGAATACTCTCATTTGGTAACGGTGGAGCAGAAACAAATGTGGGGCATGTAATGACACGCCGTGGTCGTATTATGGGAATAGGTTTAGCAAGTGAACGATTAGTTGTTGACGTATCTGTAATAGTTTCTGTTAATGGTGTTGAAAAACCAAATTATGGCATAAGGCTTCACATCATCCCACGCAATCATGATAACTTTGATAGACCTTTAGATATTGGTGCTGGTTCTGTTATTAACTTTGTATGCAAGACTGCCAACGCTACCGCTTTAAATACGGTGGCATCACTGTTAATTGAATTAATTTAATTTGTTATTATTAAATAAAAAAAAGAAGCAACCGACAGCACCAAGTATATATCCTGAGTTGCCAGTAGAAGACGGACCGATGCCAGTGGAAGACAGACAAAATTATAGATTACAAAAGATTTCAGAGATTGAAAAAAAGTTAATTACAGAACGAGATTTACGTCAGTCTCTTTATAAAAAATATAAACGTGGTATTAATTTTACAGATGGAATTGACACTACCTTGATATCTGCAGGTGTTATTATGGCTGGGATTGGATTTGTTGGTCCAGTTTTGTTATCTTTGGAAATAGCAGCAATAGTATGTGGAGCTACAGGTGTTTGTATTAATTTTATCAGGCGCAAGCTTAATGCAAAAGCTCAAAAACATCATGAAATAAAAACTTTGGCAGAGTCTAAGTTAAATAGTATAAAGCAGTTAATATCAAAAGCGTTGTGTGATGCACTGATATCTGAGCAAGAGTTCAAGATGGTTCTGGATGAACTGGAGAGATACTATAATTTGAAACAGGACATCAAACAAAAGAAACTTGAAATTAGTGAAGTTCAAAAAAAAGAACTAGTGGAGCAGGGAAGAAAGGAAGCAATGGCAACCTTACAAAAAAGTCTAAAAAGTGTGTCATGAATTGTTTTAGTAATGTGTATGAGTATGATCCACCACCTTTGTATTCAAGGTCGGAAAATCGTTGATTTGGGTGTAATTTTAAGACAAATCGACAAATTTGTTTTGTATTAAAAAAACATTTTATAATTGTATTACAAAAAACGCACAGACTACTTTTGGTGTAATTTTGATAACTATTAAAAAAATTTAAACTTACAATCTTCACTACCCTATTCTAAAAGGTTTTAATAAATCAAGTAAATCACCATTTCATGGTGATTTATTATATATGTATTTTGGGTCGTTCTGCTGTAATTTGAGGCGAAACAGAGTGAGACGAAAAATTACAGCAGAACACCCAAAATACATATATATTGCCGTGCTGAAAACCATTTAGTTTCGGACACACAAACCCCTGTGAGCCTATTAAAACCCAGGTTGATATACAACTTTGAGATCACCCAACAACATTTTCTCGTGCTTAGTATTTCGTATGATGTCCTAAGCGTTATCGTAGATAGTTGTACAGGGCTAGTAGTGTGTTTGTGATCTATACTCGTTCAAGCATAGCTTGACAAATTATATACTATCAAGAAGTGTTAGCTTTGAAGTAGTGAACTATCGCAATTTTGATAGAGCAATCAAACCGAGACTGAAATATGTTTTGTATTTATCGTGTTCGACGATTTTCAGATTTCTCCTTCCATACTTTTTTGTAGTATATACTTTATGCTTGGTGGTTCCGCAGAAATAACGACATAGATAAGTGTAAATATAAAGTAGTGTACATTGTCTTAAAAAACAAATAAAACATCACGATGCGTCAATCATTATTTCACACCTGTATAAATCTAAACAATCTCTTATTGTCTTTTTAACTACGTGACAGTCCCAGCTTCCATTATTGTACTTAACCAAGATGCTTGAATACAAAAAATGTATATTAGTTTCATATTGTACTCCATCTGGTATACAGAGTTCCTCCTGGAAATCAATATTCAGTAGATGTATAATCCAAAAACATATTGTAATACGGGAAGATAACTCTTAAGATAAACTCAATGAGTTATTCACGATTCATCTCATGGTTTTATTTTAGTTAAAATTAGATTGAAACAGTACTAGTACTGTTTTGATCAGTTATATGTGTTTTTGAAATTTATATTTTACACATTTAGTAATGTTGGAAACATACTGTTTTTGTTTAGTTCAATTACTAACGGAAATTAAAATGTAGAAATTACAAATACAACGTTTGGCTAGAATAATATAGGTGTGAAATAATGAGGTCATATAGCAGTTTTGAGTACAATATTGAATTCAATTGGATTAGTACACAGCAGGCTTCGCCTTGTCCAAATTCTGTCTGCTGGGTACTCATCCAATATAATTAAATATTGTACTCAACACTCTAAAATAACATCTCAACAGTGTACAGAACAAATAACCGGCCCACTTGCCTCCTAGTCTACTCCCCTAACTCTAACGTTAAGATATACGTTAAGTGAAAGTAATAGAACCGTACTAGGGCTTTTTTTTCAAGAATTATCACATCAACATTCACGAGAAAGATAATAATATCTTAATTTATCGAGTATAGGATTACAGCAGTATGGCATATTGTCCTGAAACAAAAACTATTTACACCATGTACACATATCTTTGAATTTTTTTTATATAACGTATATACTGAAAAACGTGTAGAAAATTGATGATATGTCAAAATGTAAAGTAGTTGTGATAGAATGAATAAAATACTTGTATGTGCTTAAAGCATTAAGACAAAACACTGGTTGGAAATAATAGCAAATCTTAATATTACAATATTGATTAAATAGAACAAACATTCATTGTATAAAAAGTGTCATAACATTTATACATGTTTATGCTCCCGAAGGGGTGCATATAGTAGTCGCACTGTCCGTCTGTCAGCCCGTCAGTCCCTTCGTTCGTCCGTACAATCGTGTCCGGTTAAAAACTCTGACAATAATGGACGGATTTCAAATAATTTGGCACAATTGCTCACCACAATAAGACGACGTGTCGCGCACAAAATCCAGGTCCGTGGCTCCAAGGTCAAGGTCACACTTAGAGGTCATAGGTCAAAATAAACTGCTTTCGTGTCCGGCTGATATCTATGGGTTGATGATCTATTTCTTTCAAAATCGGGGATGGGGGTGTTTGAGGTGACCTATTTCTATCATAGTATGGGGACGGTGGTTGTTGAGGTGACCTATTTCTATCATAGTATGGGGACGGTGGTTGTTGAGGTGACCTATTTCTATCATAATATGTGGGAAGAGGACGCTGTGGTGACCTATTCCTATCATAATAGAGGGGTTGGGTAGATTGTGGGCCCCATTGTATTTCAAGACTAGGATGACCTTGACGTCCATCTGACCTATATTTATTGGTCATGGTGGCTACTTCCCTCTCAATATTTGATATCCTCTTTTCCTCATCGAGAGTGAATGCATTTTGTTTAAAAGAAACTTTGCTACCAAAGACAACTTTGTTACTGGCAACATAGCTACTACCACTGAGGCCTCCTTGTGACGGCAACCTCGCAAGAAGGCCTCAGTGGCCAATTGCTGGACTGTGCTGTTGTCAGCGGCGGACTCGAACCCATCAAGTGTCATTGTGAGGACCTTTTGCAAAAACTCCTCCAACGACTCGTCATACCCTTATTATCGGGGCATCCTTGAGATTGAACATTAACCCTAATTCGTTAGAAGGCTTCGCATAATTATCGCTTTGTTTTGAACGATATGCATATTCTAGGGGAGACTTGTCTGACCAGCCCCTTCTTGTAGCGGTGCGTTCAAATCTAGCATTGAACGAAAGCCAAGTAATGTTCTTGGGGTCTCCTGTACAAATTTCCATTTTAAGGGTGGGTGTGACTTACTTTGGCGTCGCTGTGCAGCTGGTGACCCACATTGGCGCCGCGTCCCAGAGGGTGACTTACTTTGGCGTCGCGGCGTAGGGGACGATTTACTTTGGCGTTGCTGTGCATAGGATGATCTACTTTGGTCTGTTTATCCGCCCCAACTGTGTCCTTCGAGTCATCATCCTCAACATTCTGCCATTTGTGGCCAGTGATGAGTTTTTAGCTTTATATATCCCATATGAGGGCATCACACCAGAAATGTGTGAGAAAGTCACGACTCTCATCTTTGTATTTCTGGTTTTGTGATGCTGGGTGCCATATTAATGGTGGCTTCCCTCTTAAGAAACGTTTTAGAGGACGACTCTGCAAGGCTTGGACTGTGCCTTCGAGGTGTACAAACCTCTCATATAGGCTATCGCACTGTTCACGATTATTTTGTTGACCTTCATTAATCTTTACGCCTACTTCTTGGCTAAGGAGATATATTCCTGCCCCATACTCTCCTTAACTTCAGTTAACCGGTCAATGGTCGCAAAACGGTATTCAAAATCTGAGATCTTATCCGAAACAGTATATATATACTCTTTCTGCCAAGGACGCATGAACAACAGATTGTACAGCAAATAATTCTTTATTTCTTTTCTCCAAGGCTTCAGAGAAAGAGGAAACTCGGTCCTCGATGGCACTATATTTATTGTTTAACCGTAAAGCAAGTTCTTGGCTTTCGTGCAACATCTTCACATGGTCGTCCCGTCATTGGGCGGCCATCCGGTCTAGCCTCAACGAGTTACTGGTAACTCTAGAATCCATCATGGCCAATAATTCTTTATGAGCCTTGTCATAGTCTATGACCAGCTTTTCAAGAATGCAACCTTCTAGTACTTCAAAAGAGATGAGACCTTGTGTCTCATGCTCTTCCCAGGTTTCTTTCCTGATATTTGTGGTTAGCAAATCATTAATTGATATTGACTGCATGTGTCCAGCCTTTACCTCCGCTCTGAGATCCGATAGCAGAGCAGCTGTGTGTTTTCCGACACCGTTAAGAGTCTCCATCTCTTCTTTGATGGCCGTATAAACATTTAAAATTTGGCCAGACAACATTGTAAGGGAAATAATACAAAATATTTAAAAACTGAATAATTTATTACCTGAATTTTAATAGAAATCGCAGAGACGTAATTTCGCGAAAACTAATAACACTGTTTTCATCCAAGCGGTGACGATGTAAAGTTACACCGGAACTTGCCACGCACTTGGGAGAATATTGGAATATTCCGACTAAAAATATGGTTTAGCCGAAAAAACTTACTAATACTAATATCCACTGGTCGGTAATGATTATAGAATTGATATTGAACACTAGTAAGCTCGCAAATATGTCTCGTAAATGGTTGTCGCAAATGCGAAACTGTGCAAGCTAAAAAATGGCGTAATTTTTTCAAAAAATAACCGTGCCCAATAAGTCGTACGCAATGCCACTTGTTATACAGGCCATAAGGGCATATATGATTGCAAGTAAGTAAACGGTCTATTTACGTGATTGGTAATGCTCCCGTCTTCGAACCGCTCCTGTCCGTATCTAGGTCAAAGACGTCTGGCTAGGTTGGTGGTTGGGAACGAAGAGAGCCTCTTCACATGGTCGCTGTCGGTCTTACGTCACCCTTAATGTTGACTGGTCCGTAGCACTGACCCGAGAATACCGGGAGAAGTCAGTTGTACTGCCAAAGGCCCAGCTGAGCTGGTTGACATTAATTGACCAGTACAACAATGGATTAATGAGGTCTGTCCGTCTGCGTCTGTCCGTCTGCCTTTTTTAATTTAAAATAAAATATGTTTAGATACAAAAAGAAATCCTAAAACAATCCTTACAAAACATTATTTTATCTTTTAAGCCTTTTTATTTTTTTATTTTTTTAATTCGCTCCTCTCAAGCATCTCAAGTGTCATCGTTCGTAAAAGGAATAATTAATAAAACAATGGCCTTGGATGATAAGAGTAAATTTGACCTTATGAATGATATCAATAATATAATATATACATATCATATTTCTATAGGATTTTTTTTAACTTTTAGACAGATTGTTATCTGCTTGGTGAAGAAACACTATGTACATGTGGTACAAATATGATATTGGAATTTGTGCGTTGAAGGACAAATTACTGTTATTCAAGTGGAATATAAAATAAATTTAGTGTATAAATTCTGCCGGTGCATTTTATACATAGACACCGGCAACTTTAATTATCAAATTCTTTTTCTCTACACAGTTGGATAGAACAACAGGTTCAGTAATTCATTCGTTACAAAACATTTATTCGCAACATAAACCCACCCACCCTCTCCTGTTATTTAAAACAGTGTTTTCGTTTTTTTATGTTTTTATTTTCAGAGCATGGGATTTCATCGGTTTCAGTCGGGTTCTTCTGTCTCTTCTGTCGCGGCTTCAACAGAGTTTACAGGTTTACCAACACCAATTACATGTAAACCTCCGAGGTGTAGTCGAATGTAGTTCCTATAATAAAAAGTAATCCCTCCTTTTTCGATGGAAATGGGCATTATAAGTAGGGGGAAACTGCCCATTTCTATTCGATTTTGTGGTTATATGTATAAGAAGCGTATTAATAGGTTTTACTGGATCACTGATGAACATTTTCGAAATTTCGACTCCATGCTTACACTTTGTGAGCAATGAAAACAGTCGATCAATAAAAACAGCTGTACCCTTGACCTGTTTAGTAAACAAACAAGAACTTTCTTACATGTCTTGTGACCCCACGTTTTCTGGTGATTTTTCAAGTGGAAAAATAGTTTTCTATATGAACATTACACTGCTGCATTATCCATACTTGAGTTGAATTTGCAGCAAATCATTAATATGTGACACTTTAACATTGGTGTCTATGGGGAAAATAATTGGTGCTTTCACACCTATAAGAGATGCGTGCAGTAATTAGGACTCGCTCAGATTCGTACCTAGGGACACTTTTCCGATAACAATTGGTAAAATAAGCTCAGAAATAAGTTTTCCATAGTTTATTAAATAGGTTTTGAGCGTTTTTAGTCCAATTTTGTCTATAAAAGCTGTAATTTTGAGTTTCATTTTTTTTTCTTGTTTAAAATGACGTATTGGTGAAGTGTTTGCAGTTGAACTATGTCTTTTTCGTATCAACATGTAGGGTTGCATGTTTGCAACATGTTTTCATGAATTAAATTTGCATGACAACAGGTTTGGTAGGCATGAAACCACTAAATCTTTCCCCTACCCCCCTAAAATAGGATACTGTGAAAAATGAAGATTTGTGTAAAAGGTAAAATATTGTTCCTTATCATTCAAACTCGACTTGGTAGCGTTCAGCTAGTATCAATTCTGATTTTAGCGGTATTTTTGGCATTATTAAGCTCGTATTCGCTACTATAATCAGGTATGGTACCACCAATTTTGAAGAATTTGACTGAAAAATCAATTTTGGCATGAAAATCGACATAAATTGGCCTTTTCGTCGTCCTAATTGTACCTAAAATGCATGTTTTATTTATATCCATTGAATGTTCTAAACATTTGATCTATTTAATATGGTGTATTGTCAAGAAATGCCGTTTCGTATGACAATTCAGATAGTGTAAAATTAAAAAAACTATCCCTGACTTTTGTCGATTTCAGACTATTGTCCTTGGTATTCACACGACCATATCTCTGCAAATAATCATTCGATTTGCATGAAGTGAGTGTTTTTAAGCTTGTTATGAAAATGACAACACAAACTCCTCATTTAAGAAACATCTGAACATGTTTTCTCCTCTATAAGAGATGCGTGCAGTAATTAGGACTCGCTCAGATTCGTACCTAGGGACACTTTTCCGATAACAATTGGTAAAATAAGCTCAGAAATAAGTTTTCCATAGTTTATTAAATAGGTTTTGAGCGTTTTTAGTCCAATTTTGTCTATAAAAGCTGTAATTTTGAGTTTCATTTTTTTTCTTGTTTAAAATGACGTATTGGTGAAGTGTTTGCAGTTGAACTATGTCTTTTTCGTATCAACATGTAGGGTTGCATGTTTGCAACATGTTTTCATGAATTAAATTTGCATGACAACAGGTTTGGTAGGCATGAAACCACTAAATCTTTCCCCTACCCCCCTAAAATAGGATACTGTGAAAAATGAAGATTTGTGTAAAAGGTAAAATATTGTTCCTTATCATTCAAACTCGACTTGGTAGCGTTCAGCTAGTATCAATTCTGATTTTAGCGGTATTTTTGGCATTATTAAGCTCGTATTCGCTACTATAATCAGGTATGGTACCACCAATTTTGAAGAATTTGACTGAAAAATCAATTTTGGCATGAAAATCGACATAAATTGGCCTTTTCGTCGTCCTAATTGTACCTAAAATGCATGTTTTATTTATATCCATTGAATGTTCTAAACATTTGATCTATTTAATATGGTGTATTGTCAAGAAATGCCGTTTCGTATGACAATTCAGATAGTGTAAAATTAAAAAAACTATCCCTGACTTTTGTCGATTTCAGACTATTGTCCTTGGTATTCACACGACCATATCTCTGCAAATAATCATTCGATTTGCATGAAGTGAGTGTTTTTAAGCTTGTTATGAAAATGACAACACAAACTCCTCATTTAAGAAACATCTGAACATGTTTTCTCCTCTTAAAGGTTTACCAACACCAATTACATGTAAACCTCCGAGGTGTAGTCGAATGTAGTTCCTATAATAAAAAGTAATCCCTCCTTTTTCGATGGAAATGGGCATTATAAGTAGGGGGAAACTGCCCATTTCTATTCGATTTTGTGGTTATATGTATAAGAAGCGTATTAATAGGTTTTACTGGATCACTGATGAACATTTTCGAAATTTCGACTCCATGCTTACACTTTGTGAGCAATGAAAACAGTCGATCAATAAAAACAGCTGTACCCTTGACCTGTTTAGTAAACAAACAAGAACTTTCTTACATGTCTTGTGACCCCACGTTTTCTGGTGATTTTTCAAGTGGAAAAATAGTTTTCTATATGAACATTACACTGCTGCATTATCCATACTTGAGTTGAATTTGCAGCAAATCATTAATATGTGACACTTTAACATTGGTGTCTATTGGGAAAATAATTGGTGCTTTCACACCTATAAGAGATGCGTGCAGTAATTAGGACTCGCTCAGATTCGTACCTAGGGACACTTTTCCGATAACAATTGGTAAAATAAGCTCAGAAATAAGTTTTCCATAGTTTATTAAATAGGTTTTGAGCGTTTTTAGTCCAATTTTGTCTATAAAAGCTGTAATTTTGAGTTTCATTTTTTTTTCTTGTTTAAAATGACGTATTGGTGAAGTGTTTGCAGTTGAACTATGTCTTTTTCGTATCAACATGTAGGGTTGCATGTTTGCAACATGTTTTCATGAATTAAATTTGCATGACAACAGGTTTGGTAGGCATGAAACCACTAAATCTTTCCCCTACCCCCCTAAAATAGGATACTGTGAAAAATGAAGATTTGTGTAAAAGGTAAAATATTGTTCCTTATCATTCAAACTCGACTTGGTAGCGTTCAGCTAGTATCAATTCTGATTTTAGCGGTATTTTTGGCATTATTAAGCTCGTATTCGCTACTATAATCAGGTATGGTACCACCAATTTTGAAGAATTTGACTGAAAAATCAATTTTGGCATGAAAATCGACATAAATTGGCCTTTTCGTCGTCCTAATTGTACCTAAAATGCATGTTTTATTTATATCCATTGAATGTTCTAAACATTTGATCTATTTAATATGGTGTATTGTCAAGAAATGCCGTTTCGTATGACAATTCAGATAGTGTAAAATTAAAAAAACTATCCCTGACTTTTGTCGATTTCAGACTATTGTCCTTGGTATTCACACGACCATATCTCTGCAAATAATCATTCGATTTGCATGAAGTGAGTGTTTTTAAGCTTGTTATGAAAATGACAACACAAACTCCTCATTTAAGAAACATCTGAACATGTTTTCTCCTCTTAAAGGTTTACCAACACCAATTACATGTAAACCTCCGAGGTGTAGTCGAATGTAGTTCCTATAATAAAAAGTAATCCCTCCTTTTTCGATGGAAATGGGCATTATAAGTAGGGGGAAACTGCCCATTTCTATTCGATTTTGTGGTTATATGTATAAGAAGCGTATTAATAGGTTTTACTGGATCACTGATGAACATTTTCGAAATTTCGACTCCATGCTTACACTTTGTGAGCAATGAAAACAGTCGATCAATAAAAACAGCTGTACCCTTGACCTGTTTAGTAAACAAACAAGAACTTTCTTACATGTCTTGTGACCCCACGTTTTCTGGTGATTTTTCAAGTGGAAAAATAGTTTTCTATATGAACATTACACTGCTGCATTATCCATACTTGAGTTGAATTTGCAGCAAATCATTAATATGTGACACTTTAACATTGGTGTCTATTGGGAAAATAATTGGTGCTTTCACACCTATAAGAGATGCGTGCAGTAATTAGGACTCGCTCAGATTCGTACCTAGGGACACTTTTCCGATAACAATTGGTAAAATAAGCTCAGAAATAAGTTTTCCATAGTTTATTAAATAGGTTTTGAGCGTTTTTAGTCCAATTTTGTCTATAAAAGCTGTAATTTTGAGTTTCATTTTTTTTTCTTGTTTAAAATGACGTATTGGTGAAGTGTTTGCAGTTGAACTATGTCTTTTTCGTATCAACATGTAGGGTTGCATGTTTGCAACATGTTTTCATGAATTAAATTTGCATGACAACAGGTTTGGTAGGCATGAAACCACTAAATCTTTCCCCTACCCCCCTAAAATAGGATACTGTGAAAAATGAAGATTTGTGTAAAAG